>ML101760.1:63307-82726 GCA_003697995.1 Taxidea taxus jeffersonii
GGGGGGGGGGGCAAAGATATTGGTCTGTAAGTGTGTGTGTGTGTGTGCACGCGCGTGTGTGTGCGCACGTGCATGCACACACTTTCAGTGTCCTGGTCCGGTTTTGGATCAGGGTAATGTTGGGCTTAGCATGGGTCTGGAAGCATTCCTACCTTTTCACTTTTTTGGAAGCATTTGAGAAAGATAAGTATTAAATCTTTGAATGTTTGGTAGAATTCATCAGTGAAGCTGTGTTGTTTTGGACTTTTGTTTGTTGGGAGGTTTTGGGGGAGTAGGGGGTAGTTTTTTGATTACTGATTCAATCTCTTTTATAATTGGTAAGGTAAGTGGTCTATTCAGATTTTCTGTTTCTTTAGGGTTTTTATTTTATTTTATTTATTTATTTGACAGAGGGAGCACACATTGGGGGAGCAGCTGGCAGAGGGAGAGGGGGAAGCAGGCTCCTCGCTGAGGAGGGGAGCCCAATGCGGCGCTCAATCCTGAGACCCCAGGATCATGACCTGAGCTAAAAGCAGATGCTTAACTAACTGAGCCACCCAGGCACCCCCATGATTCAGTTTTGGAAGATTGTATGGTCCTAGGAATTTATCCATTTCTTCCGGTTTGTCCAATTTGTTGGTATATAATTGTTCTTGGCAATCTCTTATAATCCTTTGTATTTCTACACTATCAGTTGTAACTTCTCTTCTTCCATTTTTGATTTCACTTATTTGAGCCTTTTCCCTTTTTCTCTTAATTAGTCTAGCTAAAGGTTTGTCCATTTTGTTTATCTTTTCAAAGAACCAGCTCTTATTTTCATCTATCTTTTCTACTTTTTTAAAAGTCTATTTCATTTATTTCAGTTCTGATCTTTCTATTTCCTTCCTTCTCCTAACCTTGGGCTTCATTTGTTCTTTTTCTAGTTTCTTAAGTGTAAGTTTAGATTATTTATTTGGGATTTTTCTTGTTTCTTGGGGTAGGCCTTATCCCTATTAATTTCCCTCGTATAACTGTTTTTGCTGCATCCCCTAGATTTTGGATTGTTGTGTTTCCATTTTCACTTGTCTCAAGGTATTTTTTTTTAAAGATTTTATTCATTTATTTGACAGAGAGAGATCACAAGTAGGCAGAGAGGCAGGCAGAGAGAGAGGGGGAAGCAGGCTCCCTGCTGAGCAGAGAGCCCAATGTGGGGCTCGATCCCAGGACCCCGGGATCATGACCCGAGCTGAAGGCAGAGGCCTTAATCCACTGAGCCACCCAGGTGCCCCTCAAGGTATTTTTTTTTAATTTCCCCTTTGATTTCATTGACCCGCTGGCTGTTTTGTTTAATCTTCACATATTTGTGATTTTTCCAGTTTTATTCTTTGTAATTAATTTCTAATTTCACACCACTGTGGTCAGAAAAGATGCCTGATATGATTTTGGTCTTTCTCTCCCCCGACCCCACTTCAAATTTTTGTTTAAATTCTAGTTAGTTAACATATAGTGTAATATTCGTCAGGAGTAGAATTTAGGGGACGCCTGGGTGGCTCAGTTGGTTAAGCAGCTGCCTTCGGCTCAGGTCATGATCCCAGCGTCCTGGGATCGAGTCCCACATCGGGCTCCTTGCTCCGCAGGGAGCCTGCTTCTCCCTCTGCCTCTGTCTGCCTGTGCTCTCTCTCTCTCTAACAAATAAATAAAATCTTTAAAAAAAAAAAAAAAGGAGTGGAATTTAGTGATTTGTCACTTAAATGCAGCACCCGGTGCTCATCACCACAAGCACCCTCCTTAATACCCGTCATTCATTTAGTCCATACCCCTGTGCACCTCCCCTCCAATCATCAGTTTATTCTCTATCATTAAGAGTGATTTCAGTCTCCTTAAATTTATTGAGACTTATTTTGTGGCTTAACATGTAATCTAACCTGGAGAATGTTTCATACGCACTTGAAGAGTATGTGTGTTCTGCTGTTGGAGGATAGAATATTCCATATATATCTTTTAAGTCCAACTGGTTTAATGTGTCATTTAAGGCCAATGTTTCCTTAATGGTTGTGTGTCTGGGTGTTCTATCCATTGAAGAAAGTGGGGTATTAATGTCCCCTGCTATTACTGTATTACTGTCAATTTCTCCCCATGGGTCTGTTAGTATTTGCTTTATATATTTAGGTGCTCCTGTGTTGGCACACAAATATTTACAAATATTATCATCTTTTTGTGTTGACCCCTTTATCATAATGTAATACTCTTCTTTGTCTTCTTTTATCATCTTTGCTTTAAAGTCTATTTTGTCTGGGGCACCTGGCTGGCTCAGTTGGTTAAGTGTCCAACTCTTGATGTTGGCTCAAGTCATGATCCCAGAGTCTTGAGATCGAGCCCCATATCGGGCTCCATGCTGGCTCTGTGACCTGCTTAAGATTTTCTCTCTCTCCATTCGCCCATTCACACCCCCCCACTCATGCATACGTGCTCTCTCTCTCTAAAATAAAAATAAAATAAAATAAAATCTATTTTGTTTGATATAGCTAAACCAGATTTCTTTCCATTCCCATGGAATATCTTTGTTCATTCCTTCACTTTCCATCTGTGCGTGTCCTTGTATCTGAAGTGAGTCTCTTATAGACAGTGTATATTGTTGTCTTATTTTTACCCTTTCAGCCACTCTGTGTTTTTGATTGGAAAATTTAGTCCACTTACTCTTAATTATTGTTAAGTATGTACTTACTGCCATTTTGTCAGATGTTTTCTGGAACATAGTTCCTCTGTGTTTTGTTTTGTTTTGTTTTTTTCTCCTTGCTCTCTTCTTTCGTGGTTTGATGGCTTTATTTAGGGTTAATTTTAGATTCCTTTCTCATTATGTTTTGTGTATCTATTTTTTTTTTTAAAGATTTTATTTATTTATTCGACAGACAGAGATCACAAGTAGGCAGACAGGCAGGCAGAGAGAGAGGAGGAAGCAGGCTCCCTGCCGAGCAGAGAGCCCGATGCGGGGCTCGATCCCAGGACCCTGAGATCATGACCTGAGCCAAAGGCAGAGGCTTTAACTCACTGAGCCACCCAGGCGCCCCTGTTTTGTGTATCTATTTTAAGGATTTTACTTACCATGAGGTTCATGTAGAGCAGTGTGTGTGTGTGTGTGTGTGTGTTGTGTGTGTGTATAGATATATATATATCTTATTTAAGTTGATAACAACTTAAATTTGAATGCAGTGTAAAAACTCTATATTGCCCCCATGGTTTATGATTTTCATGTTATATTTACATTCTTTTATTTTGGTATCCCTTAACTAATCATTAAGAGTTTTAGTTAATTTTATTGCTTTTATCTTTTAACCTTTATACTAGCTTTATAAGTGGTTAATCTACTACCTTTACTGGTGAGATTTTTACTCTCATATGTTTTCTTGTTATTAGTTAGTGCCTTTTCTTTTCAACTTGAAGAAATCCCTTTAACATTTCATGTAAGGCCACTTTAGTGATGAATCCCTTTAGATGTTGCTTGTCTGGAAAACTCTTTATCTCTCTTGCAATTCCAAATGATAACCTTGCTGAGTAGAATATTCTTGGTCAGGAGTATTTTTCCTTTCAACACTTTGAATATATGATGCTACTCTCTTCTGGCCTGCAAAGTTTCTGCTGAAAAGCTAGCTTATGGTCTTAGAGGGGTTCCCCTGTATGCAAGAAGTGTTGTTTTTTTTCCCCCTCTTACTGCCTTTAAAATTCTCTGTGTAACTTTTGACATTTTAATTATAATGTGTCTTAATGTGATTCTCTTTGGTTTCATCTTATTTAGAACTCTCTGGACAGGGGCACCTGGGTGGCTCAGTCAGTTAAGCATCTGCCTTTTCGGCTTAGGTCATGATCCCAGGGTTCTGGGATCGAGACCCACATTGGGCTCCCTGCTCATCAAGAAACCTACTTTTCTCCCTCTCCCTCTGCCTGCCACTCCACCTGCTTGTACTCTCTCTCTCTTTCTCTGATAAATATAAAATAATTTATTTTAAAATAAAAATTTTATTTAAAAAAAAGAGAGAGAGAAGAAGAACTCTCTGGGCTTCCTGGACTGGATGTTTGTTTCTGTCCTCAGGATGGAGAAGTTTTCAGCCATTATTTCTTCAAATAAGTTTTCTGCCCCTTTCTTTTTTTTCCTTCTGGGACCCCTATAAAGCAAATGTTATTCTGCTTGATGTTCTTCCCTAAGTCCCTTAAGCTATCTTCACTTTTTAAAATTCTCTTTTCTTTTTTCCTGCTCTGCTTTTTGCTGCTTTTTCCTGCCCTGTCTTCCAGGTCACTGATCCATTCGACTGCTTCATCTGATCTGCTGTTAGGCCCCTCTCATGTATTTTTCAGTTCCATTATTGTATTCTTCAGCTCTGTGACTTCTGTTTGGTACCTTCTTACATTTTCTGTTTCTTTGTTGAAGTTTTCACAGTGTTCATCCATGCTTCTCCTAAGACGAGTGAGAATCTTCATGACCATTACCTTGAACTCTTAAATAGATTACTATTTCTGTTTCATTAAGATATTTTTCTGAGATTTTGTCTTGTTCTTTTATTGGAACATATTCCTCTGTTTCCTCATTTTGCTTGCCTCTCTGTGTTGGTTTCTATGTATTAGTCAAAAGAATTACCTCCCTAATCCTGAAAGAGTGGCCTTGTGTAGGAGATGAACCTTATCATTCAACCTTGCCCTAGCTCTTATTGTCCCTCAAGCCTTTGTGACTGAGTAGCCTGATTTATTCTTGATAGACCACTGTGGTTGTGTGTGCCAAGACCTGCCAATGTTCCAAAGAGAGAAATCACAGGCAGCACCTACTTTCGGTCCGATTGGAAGCCAGAGCCTCAGGTAGCAGCTTTCTAAGTATGCAAATGTGTATAGTCTTGTGGGACTGCAGTTGTTGACCTTGCTGGCATCCAGACTAGGAAATCTGGAGGTGACCTCTGGGCAGCTGTTGGAAAAATCAGGGCTTCAGGCAAGTGTATAAGCTCTTTCCTAAGAGATACCAGTGAGCTTTTTGAAGGCCAAGGGAAGGCTCAAAGATGCTATTTCCGTGGCTGTATTCCCTCCAAGTGCCTCTGTAACCTCTGGATATCTGGCAAACCTGAAACTTGTCCCTCAGGTTGAAGTTCCAGGACAAGTAGAGGGGTCTTTTTCAGAGGCAGACTGGGGCTTTGTTTCAGTCTGCTGGCTGTGCAGTGCCCTGGGTGTGACAGCCTGCCCAGAATTGTCTTTCCAATTGTTACGATCACAGGGGGCCCATAAATACAAACACCTCCGGCTACAAGGGCCAGGTGATCAGCGCTGTCCCCTATGTGGACCACCGTTGCCAACCAGCTTCAGTGGGACTGTTGGAGAGTGCTGAGGCCTGGGCACGCCCACGGCTCTAGAGAGGCGTAGAAAGAGGGCTGGAGGACAGCTACACCCAAGGCTTTTTAGCAAAACTGTGTCTGTGCATACCGACCCATACTAGCAAGGTAGAGGAAAAGTGCAAAAATGCTGCCCACCAGCACCTCCGTCCCCAGAGAAAGTCCCAACTGACCTCTGTCCTTCTGGTAAATGCACCTTCTCCACGTATAACCCAGTCACCTCTCAAACTGCTAACTTCCCGCTGGTCCCAGGATGGGCGAGTCTGTGCGTGAGCCCCTCGGAAGGAATACCTCAGATCCCCACAGACCCCCCACCCACCCAGGTTTCATGGACATTGTTGGGTCCGTAATCAAAGGAGTGAGACTGATACAAAGCGAAGGTCAAGCAAAGCTTTATTTCACGCCAACCATCAAGAATCAAACTGACCCGCCAGGGCCGTCTATTACAAAGAGAGGCGACCCCTCTCTGCCTTACAGACTGGCTTTTAAGGGCAAAGGCCATGTGGTTGGGCCTGTCCACGCACCGGTGGCCAATGACACAGAGAAAACTGCACAGTCAGGCTAGGTCACACATAAGTGACCAATTGAATTACAATTTACCCTATAATAGACATTTGAACTAGCCTATTACCTTGGTCAGAACTGGCATCCAAAAGGGACCCAAAGGGTGGGGTCCATACTCCTTGGTAGCTAGGGAGACAGTATGCGCCCCCCCCCCCATTGGATACCTCCACCTGGCCTGACCCACCCTTGTATTTGGGCTTTGTTACCTGGGACTGGTTTCCGGGACTTGTTTTTAAGTAAGTCCCCTGGGGGGTGGGGGCAAGGTCCGTTTAAGTTTTACTGCAGAAACAACAAAATGGCTATTCAACCAAAATGGAGCTGTTTTGGCCAAATAGGCCCTTACAGACATAAGACCCATTGATTTCCAAAGCCAGATGCTTTTTGAGGCCTTGTCTCTTCAGTGCGGGTACCAAGGGTTGGGGGGCGCAGTGTGGGACACAAACCCATCTCTCCTCAGAGAGAGATTCCAGACCCACAAGATCTCTCTTTACTGTGAATTATCCCACCAAGGTTGAGGTTTTTGGCGAGATTGTGTCTCCATCTTTCCTACCTGTCTTGATGTGGCCCTTTTATCCCTTGCTGTGGAGGGAAATGTTCCACTACTTTTCCATTCTTTTTGGGCAGGAACTGTTCCATGTGTAACTATAGACTGGGCGTGTCCAGGGGGCGGTGATTTCAGGGGCTTCCTATGCTGCCATCTTGGACTGTCTTCAATCTTTCTTCCTTCCGTGGAACAGTTTGGTTTTTGTTTTTTTTTTTTTAAGATTTTATTTATTTATTTGTTAGAGAGAGAGAGAGAGAGCGAGCACAGGCAGAGTGGCAGGCAGAGGCAGAGGGAGAAGCAGGCTCCCTGCCAAGCAAGGAGCCTGATGTGGGACTCGATCCCAGGACACTGGGATCATGACCCGAGCCGAAGGCAGCTGATCAACCAACTGAGCCACCCAGGCGTCCCCGTGGAACAATTTTATTGAGATACACTTCACATACCATGCAATTCAGCCATTTCAGCATACAATTCACTGGTTTTTGGTATATTCACAAAGTTGCGCTGCCATCACCACAATCAATTTTAGATCATTTTCATCACCCCCAAAAGAAACCCTGTAGCCTTCTGTGATCACCTCCCGAACCCTGATTCCTGCCTGACCTCCACCATGCAAATACTAATCTATCTTCTCTCTCTACAGATTTGCCTATTCTGAATATTCCATATAATATGTGGTCTTTTGGTGACCTGCTTTTTCACTTAGAGTAATGTTGTTGTCCAAGTTCTTTATTTCTGCTTTTTCTTCCTTTCTTTCTTCCATTCATTTTGTTTTCTTTTCTTCCCTGTTTCTTCTATCCTCCCCTCCTCCATCCATGGTCTCATTTCTCCTTCACCGAGCCCTTGGGCTTTATGAAAGCTTTTGGCCCTGTTGGGGAGCCCTAGGCATGAGACTATGTCATGGATTCCTCAGGTGCCCCTGTCCCTGCCTCCTGCCCAGGGGAGGCCCAGAACACTATGCTCATGCCCGCACGGCTCACACGTGTGTACAACTGCCAGGCAGAGCAGACTGGCTACAGCAGAGTTAATCCTTTTCATCTTTTGTCTCTGGAGAGTTTGAGGAATGAGATTCCCTTCCCACCCCTAGAGGGGAAGTCAGGGGAAGGAAAGCAGAGAGAGAGGAGGTGGGAAACCTTTTACAGCCTTAAAAGTCACAGAGAATAGTGGCCTCCTGGGAGTCACTTGAAAGGTAGAGAACTCCTCATTTAACTGGTGATTTTGCCTTTGAACTCAGCTAGAGGACCCAGCTTCTGCCATCCCTCCTCCCTCCCTCTGGCTTCATGCAGACAACTGCCCCTGCTTGTTCCCCACCTTCACTATCCACTTCTTCTGCTGCAGATCTGATGGGACATACTTTGCCTTCTCAGAGGCTGTGATGGGAATGGAAGAGGAACTGTGCGTTTGGGGCAACTGCTAGTAGTTTTGTACTCAAAAAAAAAAGGGGGGTAGGTGAACACTCCAGGTGAATAAATTAGAGGAGGGCCCTTCTCCAAGGGATCCAGCCCCAGGGCACATGACTTGCCAAGCAGAAGGAGGCCTGGGTTTAAGCCCTGGTGTCCTTGTGCAGGGACAATGGATGCCCTGCAGACTTTCCTGGCCCCCTGGGAAATTGCATGGCCTCAGGCAGGAATCAGCCAATCTTATCTGCAAAAAACCAGATAGTAAATAGTCTGGGCTTTGCAACCCATCTGTTCTCTCTTGCAGCTACTCAGTTCTGCCCTTAGAGTGCGAAAGCAGCCTGAGACAGTACGTAAATGAATGGGGGTGGCTGTATTCTAATAAGACTTTATTACAGATGCTGAAATGGGAATTCCATATTATTTTCATCTCTTGTGAAATGTTATTCTTCTATTTATTTTCCCCCCACCATTTCAACAGAAATAGGTGGTAGGCTGGTTTTGGCCTGCAGGCTAGAGTTTGCCAGCCCTTGACGTAGGGGAAGGAAATGGGTGTCAATTTCAGCCCCAGCACTCTCTGGCTGTATGACTTTGGGAAGGTGGCTTGCACTCTCTGAGCCTTGGCTTACTCATCTGCAAAATGGGGATAGAAATGCCTCCCTGTGTGGACAAGCAGTAAGGCTCAGCATCAATTTACACAGAGCATCTAGCACAGAGTAGATGCTTAGAAAGTGGTAGCCTGCCTGCCTTCCTTCCTTCCTTCCTCCCCGCCCCCCACCCCGCCCCCTGTCTGTACAGGAGCAACTGAGAAGTTAAAGGCAGGCATTGTGGACTCATGTCGCAGCTGTGCCCCCAAATTGTTCAAGTCAGGCCCTGACCCCTGAGTCTCACATCTGTCCTCTGAAAATGAGGGACTTGGATCAGGCCCAAGGAACAATTTCAACCCAAATTATATATAAATGCTTAACAAGGGAGAGAATTTATGCCAAACCCCCAATGTGTTTGTGTCAAGAATCTTCTGGCAAGGGCAGCAAAGAACATGTTTTTCATACTAATAAATCATTCTGAGTGCGGAGGCAAATTCAGTAAAATGTGTCCTTGTCACGCCCCAAGCTGTGAGTGCACATGGGGGGACCAAGCCAAGCAGATGTGCCACGGGGCTGCTGAAGGACCCCTGCCCTGACGGGTGAGGGACCTGGATTCCTCGCTGTCTGTGTAGCAGTGAGAGGATCACATCCCTCTTCGAGTCCCAGTTTCCTCATCTGTCAGAGAGCTAAGACTTCTGGATGCTGCCACGGCTCCTGAAGAAACAGCATTGAGTCACAGAGATCTCTGCTCTGGGGAGTTCGTGAAACCCATAGGGGCTGTTTGTGGTGAGGTCGGGGGACAGGGATGGGGTACATCTGAGACTCCCTGTGCAGTGAAGGGTGTCCATAGCCCCTGAGGCTCTCCTGAGGTTCATGCATGACTTACTCTCCTCTCAGAGATAGGAAGGAGGAGGGCGGGGGAGTTTGTCCCAGCTGGCATAAGGGGCGGGTGGCTCTGGGGTGCCCTGGTGGGTCTGCGGCTCCAGACCGATCATGCAGAAGGTTGCAGCATGCAGGGAGGGCTGCAGGCTTGGGCAGCACATGCCCATGGATGGGACTCCAGCCTTCCTCCTTCCAGGACTGAACGACATGCCATTGTCACCCAGGGACCGGCATTCGGAGTGGGTGGTGAGGCAGTCCCAATGCCCAGAGGATTCAGGAAACTTCCCCTTTCCACACTGACTTTGGAAACACAGTATTTATAAATACTGAAATTACTGTGGAAGGGGAACAAGAAGATTGAAAGTCAAGGAGAAACACCATTCCTGTTGCCATCTTATGCAATCCCTGAAATCATGGCTCTGTTCCCCCTTCGTGTTCTTCATGAGCAGATGTGGCCTCATTATCATGGCCAAAAAGAGGTTCCACACTTCGAGTTCTTCAGCAGGGCCACATGTCTCCTGTTTTAGGGGCTGCAAAGTCTTATTGAGTCACTGAGTTACTTGTCCTTTACCAAGGGCACACTCCCCTGCAGGGGGTTGGAGGGGAGAGAGAGGGACACTCCTGGAGACCCTAGAAGAGCAAGGAGGGGTACAGACACATGTGATGAGTGCTCAGACTCCGTTGCTATGGGGGCTGGGCTGGGAGGGCAGAGAAAGCCTCCTGGAAGAGGTGACATCTCAGCTGACCCCGAAGGCCAGTAGGTAGTTTCTAAGCTGAGGAGCAGAGGGGCCATTCTAGACAAAGGAACGTGGGGAGAGAGGTGCACTCATAGGCAATGAGATGCCATTTAGTGCTGTGGTCTGTCGAGAGAGTGCTGAGCCGATCTCCCCACTTTTGTTGGCTGGTTGACCTTGAACAAGTCCTTCCCTCTCTAAAACTCTGTTCCCATCTGAAAAGTGGGGCTGGTCCTTACAGCACCTTCACCACAGGCTGGAGAAGGAGCAAGGCTGTTAATGCATGTGTCTGGGACTGCAGCCTATGGTGCAGCCCTGAGCCTGCATGGGTGGAAGATTCTTTGTTTCATTCTACTCAGAGTGCCCGTGGACCACCATTTCATGATGGTGGAGAGAAACGTATACTTTCCAGGTCAGGGAGCTTGGTCACATCCAGCTGGAAACACAGTGACTTTGGAAGTTGAACCAACTCAAAACAAGATTCTCTCCACTCCCCACCCATCTCCTTCCCTCTCGGGTAAGCTAAGGTCCCAGAGGCTGACTCCCATGGCATCCTCTGGGCCACAATAGACATGTCACGCCAGTTTCTCCATCCCTGGTGTTTGTGGCATGGTCATGTGCCCAGGGACACATTACCTGCTCCTGACTCTCCCAGGCACTGCTGAGGACCAACCACATCCTTTCAGGGGCTTTTGCTTCTGCTGCAGGCCCCCAGCCTCATTAGACTCCCCCAGCAGGCAGGCCTCAGAGCCCATTCACATGCTGGGGCTCCCTGTAGATCCATGAGATTTGGGGGACCTCCTGAACCCCCTGTGGGAGCAGAAGAATTGGGGTACAGGATTAGGCTGAAGCCTCCTCTCTGCCTTGTCTGCAGGGGCCTCTCCTTGTCCTGGCTTCCACTAAGGATAGGGCACAAGCCCCTGTGCTTTCAGACCCCCCACACTCATCCTCCAGTGACACCACACACTTCAATTCCAATCTGAGTTATGACCCCAAAGGAGGGTGACAGGGTGGCGGGCCCACTCTACCACCTTGCCAAGCAAGCCCTCAACATCTCAAAATAGTATCTCACACACCTGGCACACTGGCCTGCCTTTAACAACTAATTACCTGGTGACAGTGACTAGTCACCATCACTGCTCTGGGAGCGGTTGAGCCTGCTGGAGTCAGACAGACCTTGGGCACATTACCTAACCTCTCCATGCCTCAGTTTCTTGGTCCGTAAAATGCGGATATTGCCAGAACCCACTTCAGAAGGTTGTAAGGATTAAAGGAGAGAATAAATGTAAAGGCCTAAGACTGTGCCTGGCACATGGGGGGTCATCCCCAGTGAACACCAGGCCAACTTAGTTTAGCTTGGGGGGGCGGGCCGGGAATGCATGAGGAGCCACATGATTGACTGAAATGTTTCCCGAATGCACTTTGCTGTGGTCTCTAGATTTTTTTGCTATTATAAGCAACCCTGTAATGAACATCTCCATGCAGAGAACAGTTTGTTTCTTTCAGATTATTTCCCTAGAAACTGAATTTCTGGGAACAGAATTACTGGTAGAAGGGGAGGAACACTTTAAGCTTTTTTTGTCACCCTTTGCCTGGTTGTTGCCTGACTGGCTGCCAGGCTTCCCTGCCACTGACCACACTGGAAGGTATCACTTCCTCGAAACCAAGTGGGGGGAGCGTCATGGAAGGGTTGTAAGGGACACTCCTGGCTAGGGCAGGGCATAGATGCACGGCTTTTTCAGATGGGCGGAGGGGACAAGGAAGAGATGAGAGTCTTTGAAAGGGCTAAGAAGGAGCCATCAGAGAGGGGACAGCCTGTCACACATCCACATCCTGAGCCATTCAGATCAAATAAGTCAACCTGAAGAGACCAGCATGTCCATATGGGGAGCTGAGCCCAAGATGCAGCACCTGATAGCACCCAAACATGGGCATGTGGCAGGCCTGCCTGACCCTCAGTTTCCCCGTCTGTAAAGTGGGCATGACATTTTGCCTGCCTCACGGAAGTGGGACAGAATGGGTGATCGGAAATGACTTTGAGGATTGACTCGAGTGCCATGGTTCCTTTTTCGTAAGCACCCACTGGGCTAAGTGGGCTTTGGGGTTTTCTTCAGGCTTACCAAACGTTCTATACTTTCAAGGAAAGGATTGGGCAAGCCATCCAGTCGCATGGGGATCACTGGAGGGTTCGAGCAGCAGGGCAGGGGAGCACAAGCCTGGAACTGGGGCGCACTGAGTGTGATCCAAATTGCATGGGTGACGCCCGGCCTCCCCGAGAGCTGCTTTGTGTACAGGAAGGGATCAGGTTGGGTTGGACATCTCCAACTTCGCAGCTGGGCCAAATGGGGCTCCCTCAAGGCTCTACCGCTTACCCGCTGTGGGTCTCTGGGCAAGTGACCAAGTTCTTTGGTCCCAGACATCATCTGTTAGTGCTAAGAACTCAATCGTGTGTGTCATACGGGTGCTGTGAGAGTTCAGTATTGAGTGCCGGACGCGTGAGTACTGTCCTCACTTTTTTATTTGGCGATTCCAGTGCAGCCCCAGGAACTGGATGATGTGGAGGCAGGGGAGGCGTTGAGTGCAAATAGGGCTCCCCACGCCCTCACTCCCTCAAGCAGTAAGCCCAGTGCGCTGTAACATACCCAGCTCCCCTTATTGGCTGTGTGACCTCAGGCAGGTTTCTCCCCTCTCCGTGCCTCAGTGTTCTCCTCCATCAAATGGGGAGAATCTAGCACTTACCCCATGGGGTTTGCATGTGGCTTAACTGAGCTCAGACTCACAAAATGCTGAGAACCAGAACACAAAAGCCTCTATCATTTGGTTGCCCTCTGGGCCCAGGACACAGGCTTTGGACCAAAGATACGTGGCAAGAACCCCATTCCTCTACCCACCAACTCTGCGACCTTGGTCAGGTCACTTAATTCCATGAAGGTCTCCTCCCCTCATCCGTCAAGATGTGAGCAGTGCCCACGTGGCAGGCCAAGACCTGACACCAGAAATGCTCAACATGACTGGAGACCAAGGGTCTTCAAGAGAACACCCATGAAAACGGCTCAGGCCCGCGCCCTGCAGCCTTGGCCATCCCCGTCCGTGGAAGCACCTGTGACAAAGGGTCACACTCCCTCCCCACCAGCCACCCTACGTCTGGCAGTCACTCAGGTACAATCTTACTGACCCACGTAGGTATAAGATCACAGAGAAGGGCCAGTCCAGGCCACAAGCTGAGACTGTTCCTCAGCTGATTACTGACACTCCTGGGCTCCACAGCCTCCAGCATCACTTCAGGGCCTGCCAGGTTGCTTGCAAACGCGGCCAGCAGGCCCCTCCGGGTCCAGCCATAGAACCCCTCTCTGTCTCCTCTCCCGATGCATCCTCAGACTCCTTTTACTCCAGATGAACTAGACAGCCCAAGCTGCCCTCTCTGCCCTAAGAGACACCCCCCCCCTTACTGACATCCCCATTCAATTTCCACTCATTGCCCCAGGCCCAACTCAAAGGCCACCTGCTCCGTGGAACTTCCCCTGATCCCTGGGGCCAGAAGTGGTTCTGTGCCCACCATCTTGCCCAGGCACACCCACACACACTCGGGCCCCAGCACACACTCACTTGCCCATCCATATACGTGTGTTCACATTCACAGCTACTCACACCTGTGAGTTACCGGAGACCAGCGACCTTTCCCTGACCATTGCCACGTCTCTCATTTTAACCTCGGTCCTGTTCTGTCCAATTCATTTCGCCTGGTCCTCAGGAAGAAGCAGGCCACAGTGGCAGGGTGTGTACGTGGGAGCCAAGAGCTGTTGTTTCCCATTTGAGTTTTGTTATTGAGTGACCTAGGCACATCACTTAACCCCCAGAGCCTCGGTTTCTTGGTCTGTGAAATGGGACATCCATGCTTGTCTTATAGCACCACCGGGAGGGCCAACTAGAAAAAGGATGCCACATAGCCCACTCAGAACCTAGCACATGAGCGCTCGGTAAACGCCAGTTCTTGTCGATCAGGTATTCATTCACCAGTACAGGGCAGGATGCCTGCTCTGTGCCAGGACCCTCACAACTGCCGGAGTCGTAGCCGACCCCTCCTCACTGAGCTCCCAGGGCAGTCCCAGGCTGTGACCCAGCAGCATTCAGGGATGGGTGTCCCGAGATGTCCCTAATCATTAAGATCCCTTTGATGAGCCCAAAGCTTTTGGACCCTCACCATCTGGTTCCTATGTCATGAGAGAAAAATTAAAAGGGGCCAATGGCTTATGACTATCACCTCTAGATCTCAACTACATCCCAGGGAGTTCTGGGGTGCCTTTCTTGGAAAAATTTTACCTTTTCTGGAAGTGAACACAGTGTGTGTACAAAACTCCAGGAGGAAACCTCCGCCCAGTTCGCCGTGACACCTGCTGCTGAAGGACAAAAGACCTCGCCACTAGCCCATGGAAGCAGATGCTGGTGTAGGCAAACCCTTTGTGTTTGCTTCCAGAAGATTCTGAGTAGGGCATGAAAAAGTAATTTATTTCATGAGCAGAGGCCTGAAGTTGGGTCATCCCTGCATATCGGATGGTATCAGTTTGTGGTAGAAAACAAGGATATGTGGAGATGATGCTCTGATTGGCCTCTGGGTAGTCCAGTGTCCTGAAATGTCCACCTTGTAGCTTATTTCAGAACAACCAGAAAATGGGCCTGGCCCAGAGAAGAGGGTCACCCCTGACTTTGACAAAAGCTTAAGGCAGGGGAAAAAGCCCTGGTGGGTTACAGCTGGCTCCCAGGGTACGAGAGAGCCTCTTCTCCTTTCTCTTCTCCTCTACTTCCCTTTCCCTATAAAGGAGTTTCGGTGACCCAGTTCCCAGGATGTAGGCAAAGCTGACACGTGGCAGTTGCGGTTCTGTGTGGTTGGGCACAGGATAGTAAGAACCTGGGTTCAGAGATCAGCCCAGACCCTCAACACACAGTCCCTCAACTTCCAGCTCTTAGGGACCCTGAGGAACAAAACAGCCAGTGGCCATGCCCATTGCACGAAACAAGGGAGGAGGAGGAGGAACCTTCCTCTTCCAGCCCTTTCACTGGGATCATCCCCATTTTACAGATGAAGACAGGGACTTGAGAAAGAGACGGAGTTGTCCTGAGACCCAACAGCAGGGGAATGAGGAAGGCTCAAACCACACTTAGGACTCCTGGTCCCAAATCTCACACTTTTTCCATCCGCCCAGCACATGGTGAGTCTCAGAGGTGCTGGCTAAAATGCATCCCTCACCGCCCCTCCCGGGGTTCCTGTCTGCAAGGCTCTTTCCAGCCAGCAGCAGGGAGGTGGATATAGAAATAAAGGCAGCATGAGTCACCACACACAGTTTCTGATGATCTGTGAACTGGGGAAGTCAGAACATGGGAGAATCACTATTGAAACAGAAATTGGTTGGGCTTTTCATTTTCACACACATGACTGAACACCTACTAGAAACTTCGATGGTGCGGCTGAAGATGAAAGGTCCAGTGCCTGCCTTTAGTCTGGGAGACAGACAAGTAAACTGAGAGTTAACCCCAAGAGGTCAGGGCCTTGGTGCTGTAGGAGCTGGGAGGAGCTCAACAATCCTCGGAAACCTCAGAGACAGCTTCCCATGAGAGGTGATGCTTGAGCAGAACCTTGAAACAGAAGAAGTTGACCATCAGCAAAGAACATAAAGACATCTCTAGCAATGGGACATGGGCAAAAGCACTCATGTAAGTGACGGCAGGTTCTTTGTGTGTGTGGTCGTTGGTACTCTATGCAGGAGACAGTAGTGGTGAAGAGCACTGACACTCGTTAACCTGTACTCCTCACAGCAGGCCTGTGAGGTTGCTGTTACAGACTTGTTTCACAGAGGAGAAAACCGAGGTTCAGAGAGGGCCTGAGCAAGGCTTCCTATAGAGAGAGTAGTGCTGAAACTGGATCTGGACCGCGGGTGGCTGAATATATTCTAATACCCTCAATGTGAAAAGATGAGATTCAGGTTCAAATTCAGATTCTAGGCGTATTATAATCAGGATACCGTTGACTGCCAGGAGCAGAAACCCAGTGGAAAGAAGCTGGGAGGAGGGGGTTGTCTGGTGGCTCAGTTGGTTAAGCGTTCAGCTCTTTATTTTGGCTCAGATCATGATCTCAGGGTTCCTGAGATTGAGCCCCACATCAGGCTCTGCATTGGTGTAGAGCCTGCTTAAGATTCTCAATCTCGGGGCACCTGGGTGGCTCAGTGGTTAAGCCTCTGCCTTCGGCTCAGGTCACGATCTTGGGGTCCTGGGATCGAGCCCTGCATCAGGCTCCCTGCTCAGCGGGAAACCTGCTCCCCCCCTACCCTCTCTATGCCTGCCTCTCTGCCTACTTGTGATCTCTGTCTGTCAAATAAATAAAATCTTAAAAAAAAAAAAGATTCTCTCTCTCTCCCTCTACCCCTTCCCCCACACTCATGCACATGTGAACTTGCTCTTGCTCTCAAAATATAAATAAATAAAATAAACAAAAGAGGCTGGGATTGGTGGAGGTAGGGAACAAGGACATCTGGGTGGCTCAGTGGGTTAAGCCTCTGCCTTCAGCCCAGGTCCTGATCTCAGGGTCCTGGGATCGAGTCCCCCATTGGGCTCCATGCTCAGCAGGGAGCTTGCTTCCCCCCGCTCAGCCTGCCTCTCTGCCTATTTGTGATCTCTCTCTCTGTCAAATAAATAAATAAAATCTTAAAAAAAAAAACCCTGAAGAAAACAAGGGGAGCTTCAAGCATGTGTGCAAATGTCATCAGAAACGTGTCTTTCTCTAGCTTTCAACTCAGTTTACACTGTATTCACCTCATTCTCAGAGTCTCCCAGTGGTGCCTCCAGCAGCTCCAAGCTTACATCTTACTGTCTTAGCAACTCCAGTGGAAAATTTATCTCTGTCCTATTGTTCCAACAAAAAAGTTTCAGACTTTCATTGGCTGGGTGGGTCCTGTGTCTGACTCTGTGCCCACACCTGGAGCCAGGGCAAAGAATAAGATGTCAATCCCACCTCGCTCAGGTGGGCAAAGAGTGAAGAAGGCTGGGTTCCAAAGAATCAAAGTGCTATTACCAAGAGAAGGGGAATAGATGATGGGAAGGTGAAAATGACAGTTGTTTACTATAAGCACTTACTGTGTGGCAAACCCCATATTATTTGCTCTTGAGAACCCCCATTAACATCCCCCAGCTTCCAGATTTAGGGCTCAGGGCAGGATGGGCCATGGGGCTATGAAGGGGGTCAAAGAATATTAAGCCTATTGGTATCTCTAGACTCTATAATGTATTAGAGTCTACACAGTATTGGAATTTAGCTTATTAGTGTCTCATCCCAACTTACATTTGGCAAGAATGGCAAACTAAGTAAAGGGGGAGGGCTCCATGCCACTAGACTTTATTATGTTAAATATGCATGTTAAAATTATTTTATAAGAGGCCAGAAATTCCACAAAGCGAGAAGGAAAGAGAATGAGGGGAGAAGGGGCAAATTAAAGCAAAGCAAGAAAAGATAGGAAAAGTTAGAAAAGGTGGGGCAAATATAAAACACAAAACCACACTAAAGAAATTAGTGAAAATTATTAGTAATCACAATACACGGTGTAAATGGAATAAACTGTCCAAATAAGAAAAACAAAGTTTGTCAGATTTTTTTTAAAAACCGAAACAAATGTTTTTAGAAGAAATAGACTTATGGAAACAAAAATATTGAAAGTGTAAGGAAAGGAAAGTATAATATGCTAGTCAAATATTAGCCAAAGGAAATGTGGGTAACTATATTAATATCAGACAAAGTGAATGTTAAGCAAAACATTTTACTAAAGATAGAAATGGTCAAAATATTTTGAAAAAAGACTATTTACTGGGATAATAATTCTAAACACATAGGTACCTAATAAACTAGTTTCAAAAATACGTAAAGTAAAACTGACAGAACTACAAAGAGAAATCAATCACAAGCATCATAAATAAGCAATATTAAGGGTTTAGAGAGGATATTATTTTAGATGTCACAGAGATTAGGAAAGGTAATATGAATGTTGTAATAAATTCTATGCCCCAAACAAGGTAAAACTCAGATAAGGGGGAAATTTTCTAGCAGAACAGAACTTGCCAAAACTGATTTGCAATGAAATAGAAAACTGGAATGGTCCTATAACCATTAAAAATAAAGTGAATGAAACACCAGTATTACATGGTTTTGCAAAGGAATTCTACCAAATACTCTAGGAATAGATCATTCCAATTCTGCACAAACTCTATCAGGGTTTTGATGAGGCCATTATCATGTAAATTCAAAAACAAGTGTGAGAAGGGAAATGATTAAAAAAATGGAAAACAACTCAGATGTCTATCGACAGGTGAATGGATAAATAAATTGGAGTATTTTCACATAATGGAATACTTTACAGCAGTGAAAATGAACTATAGGAACATGAACAATTTAATCTCAAAAATAGAGTGTTCAGCAACAACAATAAAAGGTAGCTAGAGAGGAAAAACGCATAAAACATGACTTCATTTATATAAAAGGAAATCTGAATTTTAAATATTTTCAATTTGTAGTTTTAATCCTTTGGATTTTTCTGTTTTTTTTTTTTTTTTACAAGTGGTGAATTTTTTTTAATTCCAAAGTAAATTATATAAATTAATGCTTATTACCTAGGTGAAAATGATTGAGATGTATGTTGAGAGATTATGTATCCCAAAACCCACTAATTGCATTAAGTAATCAAAATTTTAATATCTGAAACTGTATATTAACTGATAAATAAGCCAATATTTTTCTCTTTTTTCTTTAAGATGTATTTATTTTGGAGAGAACATGGGGGACCGTGCTTGAGTGGGAGGAGGGGCAGAGGCAGAGAGAATCCTCAAGGGGACTCCCCTCTGAGCGCAGAGCCTGTCTGGGGTCCGGGCTGGATCCCAGGACCCTGAGATCAGGATCTGAGCCCAAACCAAGAGTCAGACGCTTAACTGCCTGAGCCTCCCAGGTGCCCCACTAAGCCAGTATTTTTCAAGCCTTTATATGCACTCAAAATGTCAAATAAGTGGTGGGTCCTTCCAGCGATGTTAAACTTGAGTTTGCAGTTATAAAATATTGTAAAAGTTGTTTTGTTTACAGGTGTAAAGTGTTGAAGAGGGTTGTTACCATCATAAAGTATTTACAAACTGTAGTAGAAGGTTGTTTTGCTGACTATATTATTACCAGAAATTGTCTGCCTCAAATAATACTCTGTGTTGGTGTATTAGACAAAAGCCTTTTTTTTTCTTTTTAAAGAGAGAGAGTAAGGGGGAGGGGCAGAGGGAGAAGGAGAGAGACAATCCTAACCCTGAGATCATGACCTGAGCAGAAACCAAAAGTCGGATGCTTAACCCACCACAACATCCAAGCGCCCC
>ML101760.1:83126-101874 GCA_003697995.1 Taxidea taxus jeffersonii
GGGCAAAAGTCTTTTAGTTGCAAGTGATAGTAATTCAGTAGGAGAGCCACTGACTGCCTTCTTTCATGGGCTCCCAGCTTCTCTTGTCTCATAAGAAAGGTGCAGCAGTCATGGGAGGGACCCTCTTTCTCCCTGACTGAGTTCTGAACTCACCCCTCAAGCAGTCTCGGATGCCGCGTGGAGAGGCGAACCCGTAAGCATCTGGGAGATGGGGCCGGATGATCGCCCTCCCACCCGGACCACACGCTGTGGGAGTCGATGTTTGCCAAAGGAAGGCGTGTGAGGCAGAGAAAAGATTCATCTCAAGATGATTGTCTTCCATGAACAGCTTTATTCCAGACAGACCATCCAGATTTGGCCCCAATTTAGAAAATGCCAATGTTGTTAAATCAATCGTGATTTTGTAAAAAGAATGAAGCTGTAATTTGCCACCCCCCATCTCCGCCAATAAGTAAATAAATAAATAAATAAATAAAGTGCAGGCAGAACACCCCAGTATGCTGTTTTGATACCTAAGTATTTGCTGGGACAAATCGGGTACTGGTAAATTCTGTTCCTTAACCTGAAAAGTGGTATCCATTTTAGTATTCTTTTTTTTTTTTTAAGATTTTATTTGTTTATTTGACAGACAGAGATCACAAGTAGGCAGAGAGTCAGACAGAGAGAGAGGAGGAAACAGGCTCCCTGCCAAGCAGAGATCCCAATGTGGGCCTTGATCCCAGCACCCTGGGATCACGACCCAAACCGAAGACAGAGGCTTTAACCCACTGAGCAACCCAGGTGCCCCACCATTTTAGTGTTCTTTAACAGTCTTTAAACCATGCATATTTGGTTTTTTATATAGTCTCTTTGGATGTATGATGTATTTCATTTAAAAATACTTAGTGGCAGAATCAACATGTAACAAAAAGGTATGTCTGAGAAGAGGAGTTACTTGAGATATTTATCTTGTTTTGTTCATCAGTCTGTCTTGAAGTTTTTATAAGGAGCATGTGATATTTCCATAGTAATATTATTTTAGGGGATCTGTAAGCTCTTTAGAAGGGAGCCGGTTATTTCCTAGCCAAAGCTAGCTTTTCTTTGGTAATTTCAGGGAAAGTCGCTTGACCAGAGCTGTGTCTGGAACGTTAATCCAAGGGTAGACAACCTGCCTGCTAGCACTGAGGATGGGGCCTCTGACGTGCCAGGGCGGTAACCTTGAGGTCCAGGTGAGGGCCTGTGTTCTGGGGAGGGAAGGGCTGGCCAAACCTCCAAGGAGAGCTTGGGCCACTGGCAGCCTTCAGCAGTGGCCAAGCTGGCACATACCTATGCACTAAGGGGAGTGTCAGGGGCAGCTGTCATCTATGTCTTACAAAGTCAGGCATCCCAATCCACAACCCCTATCCATCTATCTAACAGATGCCAAAGGGAAGCTCAATGTTCTTCCCTCTCTCTATGTAGAAGGGAGGAGGAGCAGGGAGATGGATTTCTCTGGCAGCCAGATGATCTTCACAGATGATGGTGGGAGCAGAGGCCAGGTGTGATCTTCACGGACATCCTAGGAAGTGCAATGCGTCTCAGGACCAAGCAGTGGGTGGCTCCCAGCTTGAAACTGACAAGGAAAGCTACCACTCCAGCCTAGGCAGGGAAGCCAGAAAGGAGGTAGTGGTCCTGGCTTTAGACAGAGCTGAAGCCAGGTTTTTGTCCTGGGACCCCAGAAAGTCTCTACGGACACCAGGCAGTACTCAGCTTCTCCTGTGTCTGGGCTAAGGGGAAGCTGGGATGTATCGAGGACTAAGAATGACACTCCCCAAACCACGGCCACTTGTGCATTCCCTTCCCCATCCAGTCCAGCCCATAGTCTTATCTTATTATATGCTCTTAAAGCTCTACACCAACTCGCTGTTTTCACTGAAATATATGAGGAAACTTTATACTGTCACTGTAAATGGAAACAGTATCACTGGTGGAAAACAGAAAGAACTCATGAGCATAGATACAATCACACAAAACAATGTCATCAAAGTTGGACCAGGCCCAATTGCCTGCTTACACCTCTGAGTCTGCCTCCTGTTCTCTGTTCTAAAGGGAGATGTGCAGGTGTTGGGTGCGGAAGACACAGTGGGTGCCACACTGAGCCTTTCCTTCTGACTTGAAATAAAAATGATAAAGGAATTCTTACTCCCTGAAAGCAACTAAAGAGAAAAGCAGGTCTGCTATCTGTATCTTAGCAGGCAATAACTCCAAGGAACTTTGTATGCCTGGAAGGGAAAGAAATCTCTTCTTCTAAGAATGTATGCCAAATAGCCTGTTTAAAAACTTTCCTACTGAGCTTTGGGCTAACTCAGTCTTCATGATCTATTCTTTGATCAGATTGACTCTGCGGACATTAACTGAGTAACTACTATCTGCCAGCTGTAATTGCCGGGGAGCTAGTGCCTTGCCTTTGGGGAGCACACATTCTAATGGAGATGGATATGCTCACAACTGATTGTAAGGCAAGGCTGAATAAATCTGTGTGTCTTTTCCTAGTCTCCCTTCAAGCCATGCAAGGCATGGAGCCGATGTTCAGGAATCATTTCACTAAGAATTAGAAACAGCAAACACTAATTGGGCTCCTGGTGTGAGCCAGGCAAGGTGTGGCATACTTTCATACATATTTTATAACACTAGTCCTTCCAAGAATTGGAAAGGTGGCTGTTTTTCCCCCACCTAGGGTTCGGAGGAGTTAAGGGACACATGGCATGTTGGAAGCAGGCGTGAGATCTGAGAGCAGGTCTCCTGAATGCGTCCCTCGACGTCCTGGTGGCCAAGGAAGGGTTCCCCCACCCCACCCCACCCTTCCCCGGGTTGGCTCAGAGGAAGCAAAGGCCAGAGGGTGGGCCCTGGGCCCCCTGGCCTTGCTCCATGGTCCTGTCAGCCCTGACCTATGCTTGTGTCTCCTCAGGAAGCCCGCGCTCTCCAGCACGCTGTGCTCCGGCAACCTTCTAAGCTGCTGCAAGAGTCTGTGGGGGCGTAGGTTCCTCCAGAGACACATGAGAGGCCCCTCAGAGGAGCAGCCAGGAGAGACGCTGTCCAAAGAGCCACTGAGGACACCACCCCAGGAAGCGGGGAGGACTCTGCCCTCCGAGGCTGTGTAGACCCGGCCCAGGACACACAAGATACTGCTTCTGGTCACCAAGATTGGACTCCTGGAGCCATAAAGGACCCAGAAGCCCCCAGAGCCACCAAGGAGGCACCCTAGCCTGAGTCTAGGGACTCCTGGAGCATACAGCGGGGTGCTGGGGTCCTCAGGTCTATGCAGAGCAGCCCGGCCGGTGCTCAGCATTCCCAGCAGATGTTCAGAACTCTCCTGGGCGCGGGTCCGCTGAATCCCATGGGTTCAAAGCTCATGTTGGGGCTGGCCCCAAGTCACAGGCCGAGATGGCTGGACGGGGGGAATGTGTGCACAGACGTGTGCATGGATTTGGACACGCAGGAACACGCAGGCCCTCTGAGCATGGCAGGGGTGTCACCATAAAGAGTTAGCCGGTCACTCCCTCACAGGTTCTGTGGGATGAAGGAAAGGCAAGGGAAGGGAAAGAAAGAAAGGAAATTCGCCTTCACTGAGAACCTGCCATGTGCTAAGCACTTCAGCAGCAGGAGCTCATGTAATCCTTTGAACCTGTGGCAAGAATCACCAACCTACTTTACAGAGGTAGAAACTGAGGCTCCAGGAAGACTGGGGTCCGCCCCAGGTCGAGCTCGCTAGCACGCATGCCTACCTCCTTGGAGGCCCTCGAAAGATAGTTGTTGAAGGAACGAAGGAATGGGAGCATGGGCAAAAAGCCAGGCCTCGAGCCCACATCCTTGACCTGACATTGCACTGCTGCTGAGGAGAGAGAGTAAGGTGTTGGCTTGACTCAGCCCACCCTTCTCTTAGCGGGGCTCCGACCTGGGGCCTGAGAGGTCCCTTCATGCTGCAGCACTGGCCCTCTCTGGTGCTTTCCATCAACAAGAAGGGGTGTGGAGCAGAGTCAACAGCGGGGCAGGTGGGGGAGGAGGCGGGTAGTAAGCCAGAGTGAGGGAGAGCTGGCGTTGGGGTATGGGGAGTCGACCCCACAGCATCCTCTGCTGGATGTGTGACCTTGGGTGGATCAGTAGTGATCTCTCTGAGCAGCTCTTGACTCCCATCCAAGAGGGTAAGATCCCCTTTGCTATTCACAGGGTTATTGAAAAGACCCAAGGCGGTGAGGGTGGTGCCACCTGGAGGAACGGGGTGTGCTTGGACTCTCCCCGCTAACCACAGCCCCTCCCTGAGCCCACTCCTCCCTTGGTTCCAAGAACCCCCGGTGGTGCCCCCCTCCATGCACGCCCAGGTCTTCTGGGCCGGCTGGCGGCTGTCCTCTCTCCAGCTGTCAGGTGTGCCTATCCCACGAGCATTCTCTTCTCACTCTTCTCACTCACTTATGTCCCACCGTGGCCTCATGTGTACCCTCATAACCGAAGTCACCAGGAGATTTACCTGTGACGAAATTACTCACAGGTTTGTGCCCAGAGCCCGGGCTTCCCCTGGGAGCTTTCCACTCCCGGCCGCATGCCTGACCCCTCCACCTGGTGTTTCGAAGGCGCTTCTCTTCTAGCCTGTCTGCAGCCACACTCGTGACCTTCTCTCTGCACCTGTTCCTCTGCCAGCTTCCCTGTCTCACACAGAAGTCTGCCGCCGGCTTCTCAGCCTGAGGGTCAGATCCTCATGGTCCCTTTTCTCGAGTCCCAGATGCACAGGTCCCGACCGTCTGCTTGATTCTCTCCTCCTGCCCTGTCCGCACTCAGCCCCACTGCCATCCCTTGGGCAGGACAACCGAGATAGCTTCCTGACAGCTCTCCACGTTCCCCACTGGCCTCTGTCTGGCCTACTCCCTGCCCCCACACAACAGCCACAGCAGGCTCAGCAAAATGCTGCTGTGGTCACATGGGGCACGCAGGTGACCACCTTTCTCCTGGGCCACCGGCTCTGCGTGCTCAGGCCTGACATGGCCCTCCGGCCTCCTCCGGCCACACTGCCCTCTGTCTCTCTGCCGTGACCCTCCTGGCTTCTCCTTTCTGTTTGTTTACCCTCCTGCTTCTACCCACTACAGGGCCATGCACAGAGCTGTTTCCATGACATGGAATGCTATTCCCACCCATCTGGCCAGGAGAGCTCGACTGAAATACCACTTCTTGAGGAAATCTTCCTTGACCCACCCCATTAGGTCAGGCCTCCCCACACACACCACACAAGCCTCAGAAGCCACTGCGTGTTTGTGATTTGCGGTCATCTGTGTGGTTCCCTCCCCTTTGTCTCTCTCCCCCACTCAGGAGGCCATGGGCCCTGCCTATTTCTGTTGACCTTTGTATATCCAGCCCCTAGAAGGGTGTTTGGCACATAGCAAGGGCTTTAAGCAGTTTATCTGCCAAAATACCTGAAGGCATGATTTGCCCCATAACCCTCAGAGGTGCTCAATCTCTTGGCTGGGTTCCTTCTAGAAGCCCCAGCATCCCTTCTCTGAGGCAGGTGGGTCTCTAAGTCACGGTAAGGAATTGGAGGCATAAGATGCGGTCTGGCTGGTGGCAGCCTTAGCTCGTGGGAGCTCTGGCCCAGCGTGTGCCCACGCACCCTGTCCCCGGCACGGCAGGGGCCTCCTTTGGGTCTGGGCTGAGCTGCCCCTGCCCTTCTGGAGGTTCTGTGGAGACTCTGCTGGCTGCAGAAGTGGGGTACATGCTGTCTAGAGGAGGGCAGCTTCTGCTGTGGGCCCCCAAACCCATGTTCTGCGTTACCATCATGTTCCAATAAAGCGATCAAAACAGATGCTGCCTTGCGGTTTTATTTTTTCACTTCCTGGTGAGGAACACTCCCCAAACTTCATCACACGGTGTGTCTTGATTTAGAAATGGAGTTATGGTGAAAGACTGGAGTAAAGGCCAACTCGGCAGTTGCCTTAAAAAGTCAAGGAGCTCTCAAAGGGATTGAAGAAACCCCACACTGGCAATGAAGGATGGGTTGTCGAAAGGATCAGGCCTTTGTCCCTCTGGCCCGGGGGGCTCTTGGTGAGGGTTTGCGGAAGGCCACGCTTCCACAGTCCTCAGCTGCACAGATGCCTGTGTTAGGGAAGAGAAAAAGATAGCTTTCAAATGGAAAACTTGGCAGTTGAGGGAGTCTGCAGCTGGGTAGGTAGGTGGTTGAGGGGCAAGTAAGAGGCCACCAGATCAAGAAGAGGTTCATGGATTGGGGGCCAGGAAGGAATCCCAAAGGCACAAATGAAAGGGTTTGAAAGATGAAGAGAGGGAGCTGACCAGATTCGAGATCAGCAGTGACAGTGTCCCCTCAGAGGGAAGGGAGGAGACCAGAGGAGGCTACAGAGTCTTAAACTTCGGGCCTTGCAGCAAATACAAAAAGGCTTACCTCAATGACAGAGAAGTG
This sequence comes from Taxidea taxus jeffersonii, assembly GCA_003697995.1. Lineage (NCBI taxonomy): Eukaryota > Metazoa > Chordata > Mammalia > Carnivora > Mustelidae > Taxidea > Taxidea taxus. The sequence goes on from ML101760.1 coordinate 89,545, forward strand.
ATTATGAGTCATCTCAGTCAAAGCTTATAGGAACTGACTGGCTCAAAGTGGATTTTTTTTTTTTTAAGATTTTATTTATTTGAGGGAGAGAGAGAAGATGAGCAGGGTGAAGGGCAGAGGGAGAAGCAGGCTCTCTTCAGATCAGGGAACCCGATGTGGGGCTCGACCCCAGGACCCTGAGATCATGACCTGAGCCGAAGACAGATGCTTAACCGACTGAGCCACCCAGGGGCCCCTCAAAGTGATATGGGTTTTTTCTGGGAAGAAAGGACAAAGCTGTGTTAAGGGAGGCTTGGGAAAGTTGAGAGTAGCTGATGGAGTCTATAGATGGTATCAAGCAGTTCTATGTGGATGGGAGAAAATGATAGTTTTCATTCAGTGTCCCCTGAACTATAGCAGTGGGGGGTGATGAATAGTGGGGCACCATATAGGCAACCAGCCAGGGCTGGAAGCCTGGGAATCACAATTTCCAAAATCCTATTCCAACAGGTGTGATTCCAGCAATAGGAAGCTGAAGAGAAGCAAAGCCATTACTGCTAACTAGACAAATGGAGGAGGAGGGAAAGAAGACCAGGGGGTCCAGAAGGGCTTACCTCAGAGAATGAGAGCAGGTCCCCAAGGCAGCTGCCTTGGGAGCATGGAAGAGTCTTCATGAGGAGGGCCTAACATGATGAGGTCTGTATTATGGAAAGTTCATTCAGACACTAGTTTGGAAAATTCAGGAATGAGAAGGTCTGTTATAGAATGGTCATTCATTCTCCAGTTGAGGGAGCAGCCCCACTGCTAGGGAGGGTGGGCTATAGGATTTTATTAGGATCTATCTCAGGCTCTACAGCAGACCCTGGGCTCTATGCTGGGAACCCACAGGAACGGACCCTCCCCACCCTCCAGAGAGACTGGCCTGTACCTGAAACTACCAGGGAATCATGGAAAGAATGGGACACGGGGGCCAGCACTGGGGTGGCCAAGGCCTGATAGAAGGTGCAGGGTGTGGAGTGTGGGAGGACGCGGCCATGGCAGCCATGACCTTCTGAAGGGATACGTTCCTGGGGCGTGCTGGGGCCATGCTGAAACTCAGAAGTATGGTGCGTGGGAGGGAGTACTCAGTAGCCCAGACTGAGGGAATCCATTTGGAATCCCATCTCAGCCTAGTAACCAGAAATTCACTTCACTGACCCAACTCCGTCTGGAGCTTTGAGGGCAATTTATCATCTTCACTGTCCAGTTGAGGGATCTCTTTCCAGGCCACCCAAGCAGCAACTGACACCCAAGGACACAGACCTCTCAAGATTCCAAGCATTCCAGTGACAATTCAGGAGACTTAAATGGTCACTAACAGCCTAGAGGGTGACTGGGAGAAACTCTCCCACACCCAGCCAGCAGCAATAAGGCATTCATAATTTGTTATTTGGGGGAGATCTTTGCAGGTATTGGTGCCATGTTCCTGACCTCCCCACTCGGGGTCACAGAACACAACATGGCTTCTCTCATATCCTGAGATGGCACCGGGCTAGGCCGAGCACTGGCCCAGCTGGACCACAGCCCTCACTTGCTGGGGCCTTGCCAGGGCTCTATCTAGGTGTCCAGTAGTCCTGGCAGGATGCCCAAGGAAATAGAGCCCCAGACGGACCTGCAGCCTAGGCTATGTGCCTCCCAGTTGACGCTGTCCTTTGTTTTCAGCTGACATTTATATGAGCTCCTTCCTGTGCCCAGACATGATGTCAACCCCTCCACAGACACCAGCTTATTTCTTCCACCAGTCAGCCCAGGCAGGTGGAGGTTCACATCCCCACCAACTGGGGCCTGAAGAGGGCCACAAAGTGCCCTGAGTTAAAAGCCTAAGTATGTGACACAGCTGAGGGTCCGATCCAGACCCTTCAAAATTGTGACATTACAGAGAAAACTGGAGTCCTTCTAACCACTCTTCCCATCTTTTCCCCTGGCAATTCCCCCTGAGGCCACCACTGCTACCCAGCTGGCTGTGTGGTGTGTGGTTCAGTTTTGTTTGCTTTTCAACACAAACATTATGCTCTACTTTATGTACTGAACTCAGCAATGTGTCTTCAAGGTTCAACCCCATTAGCCCATAAAGGGCTCCTTCATTATTGCTAACCATCAGAGGATGTGCCGTGGTGTCCCCTAAGCCAGGAACATTTGAGCCATTTCTAATTTTAACTGTTTAAACAAGACTACGTTGATCGTCTGACAATATTTCCTTGTGCACATATGCAAGTGGGTTTTGGTGGCGGTGGCATGTGAATGTGTTTAGCATACCAACAAGTGTAATTCTGGAAATGGAGTATACATGTTGCCCAGTAGCCTTGCAGAGAGGCACAGATCCTCCAGGCTCTCAGCAACAACCCTGGGGGTGGAGGGCCTGGCTCCCTACAGCCCCACCTTCCCTCCTGTGTCTTTTTTATCATGCACTGTGGCTTCTTTCTTCCCCTAGAAGTTAGAATATTCCCCCCTAGAGATGTCCTACCTCCAGTGAGTATAGGACAGGACTCTTTTTTCATTTTAGGACAGGACTTTTAACTAGAAGAAATTCTCAGAACATTCCTTGGGCTCACCCCAGGCTTTCCATGAGCTCTACCGAGCCTTGCCTTCCTCCTGTGGGTCTCCATGGAGGAAGCCAACCTGTCCAAGTCACACAGCTGGTGAGAGACTAGATTCGCTCATGATGGCCACAGTAATGGTGCATAACATGCATGCCCAAACTCTCTCAGAAAATGATAGTAAACATCTATTTAGCTCATGAATCTGTAGACTGGCTAACCCAGGATGGGCTCTGCAGGGTGGTGTAGCTTTGTTGCACATGCCTCCTATCCTCTGTCATCTCTTGGGACCAGTAGGCCCACCTAGACATGTCTTGTCATGGAAATGGCAGGGACATACAAGACTGTAAGCCCAGCAGCACAAGCACATTTCTTTCTTTCTTTTTTTTTTTTTACAAGCGCATTTCAAGTTCCTGAGCGTCTTGCCCACAAACACATTAGCCAAAGCAAGTCCCACAGCCAAGTCATGAGTAGAGCAAGTAAATCTACTCCTCCAATGGATTTGAGGTAGGGTTGGGGTTGAATGTTACCAGATGACCACCGAATCCACCACAGTAGCAGAGCCTGGATAGCCAATTCCAGAGCTCTGCAGAGCCAGGACCCTCCAGGATGGAGGAGACATGGGTCTCCAAGTGGTTGGCAATTCCTGGAAGCTCTCAAAGCTTCCCCACTCCCCAGTAATACAGTTGCCTCCAGTCTGTTATACACCCTATGTTCATTCTCTACCCTGGCCTGCAGCAGTATGTCTAAGACTCAGATCTGGGTCCTGGCACTGCCTCCCAAATATCATGCCCTAACAGGAAAGAGAGAGGGAAGGCTCTCATACCCTGTGCTCAGTCTAGGATGCAAGAGCAAGTCAGGGCTGTCCTGGGCACCCAACATCTCATGGAGATTTGGGGACAGAGTTCATTCTGAATTTACTCCAGACTCTTCTCCCAGAGAAACAGTGTGCATCTGATCTGGGGGGCTGAGCCAGACAGGACAATGGGAGAGACAGACACAGTCCTCTCTGACCCCTCACTTTCTCATCCATGAAACAGTGGAACTGGGGACATTTTTCTTTATGCTATTTATAACTAACTGCTTTTTCAAGAGAAGGTCCCTTTATTGATAACTGGGTTCCCTTTGTTCTGTTGAGCACTTCGTTGAATCTGAAAATGGATTTACCTACATAACAGTGGGGGAAAAAATTGGAGTTCCTCAGGAACAGTCTGGGGTGTCAGATGGTGAAGAGAAGCTATGGGAAAAGAGGAAAAAAACAAGAGCCACTAGGATGGGGACAGGGTGATGTTAATCAGGCACCTTCCCAGATGATACTTAAAGGAAAGGAGAATACCTAGTGTTCATTTTAGAGTGGTACACATTGATGTGATGCAAACCATTCACCATCTCTCTTCCTATTAAAAAGGAAGAAAAGAAGAAAGGAAGGAAGGGTCTCCAGGAAAGTTCACTGCACTCATGCATATTTTGTGCGAGTGGCTTTTGAGGGGGATTTAGGAAGGGGGTGGAGTTTCACATCTGGATCCTCAAAGAACTTAACAGAAGGGGTCCCAAAGGAGGCAGGTGCCCAGAACAAAGGAGAATTGGAGAATCTGAGCCCTTTGGGAAGGCACCAGAGTCTCCAGGAGGGCTGTAGACTTCCAGGAAGGTTGCATGTTAGGGGGATCAAACAAACGTTGTCCAGATCTCAAGGGATCAGGACACCCCAGGTGTCATTTTGGTTATACAGGGGTAATAAAATCTACCTTGCAGGTTGAGGTTTAAGATTAAGGATTAAGGGACACGATCAAAAAAGGCATCTGATGAATACATAGAGACAACAATTATTTGAGTGAATTTTCCTCATGGTTACATCCTCAAAAAATGGCCCTCTCACAAATGCCTCACACAACCTGATAGGGTTTTCCAATGTGAAGATCATGCCTCACACAGCATAAAATGCTAAACACTGGGTGGGTCTAAGCAGGTGTTTCAAACAGTCTGAAACAGTTTCAACTCATATCACAAATGAGAAGAGGAGGGGTATCTTCTCCATTCTCGGAGCTTACGTCTCCCTTGAAACATGACCCAGATAGACCCAGCCCAAGATGAACTGTGGTTTGAGCCAGTCAGCCAGAGCAGGAGCCCTGAAACAGCATGAAGGTAACCACAAATATGTTAACTCAAGTTTCCAGAGCCATTCTTCCATCGTAGCTGGCAAATTGTGTATTGACCCCAAACTTCCAACAAAGTAAATGGCTCTCCATTGTGGAATTTTGAAAAATACATTGCTGCACTGAATCTTCTCTGGATATTTTTTTTATTAAGGTATAATTCACAGACCATCAAGTCATCCTTTAAAGTACACAATTCAACACTTTTTAGTATATCCTCCAGGTCACACAACCATCACCACTGTCTGATTCCAGAACATTTCCATCATCCCAGAAAGAAACTTCATAGCCATCGGCAATCACTCCCCCGGCCCCTGACAACCACCAATCTCCTTTCTGTCTCTATAGATTTGCCTATTCTGGACATTTTGCTCTATACACATGCCTTCAGAGCAAGCTTGTCGTCCACGGCAACAGCTGCTGAAATTCCAAAACCCAGTCGTTCCTGCTGCTTACCAATTAAAAAAAAAAGTAATATCTAAAATTAAAACTCTTTACTATGCCTCCCACTAGTTATTTGATTTGGATCCTCCCAAAGGCAGCCTAAGAAAGGAAAAATAACCACCAAAAAAAATAGAAAATGTTTTGCTGAGTATTTTCAGAACTGAATCGCTGGGACCAGAGACGTGAATGCGTGACTTTCTTTCTGTATCTAGTTTTTGTTATAGAAAAATCACTTTTCCCTTGGTTCTACTGAGTAAGCATTGAACAGAAATTGAGAGACAAAAAACCCTTGTCTGTTCTTAAGTAAATTTATCCAAGACTTGGAAATAGGGATAAGGTGATGGCATGTCCTCTGAGCATCACATGGGAGTGTAGCCAGCAGGCCCGCCCAGTGTTATATGATTCTCTAGAGGAAAGTACTTTTTTTCGTTGACTATCTATATTAATAAACAGATCGGGGACCAGACTCTGCAATTACATGTTAATTTGTACAAGATTGATAAGTTGCAGATTATTTTCTTACGGTTCAGTAGAAATGCTAATGATTTCTGTTCAGTGGAAAAGATAACACCAAAGGTTACAGTTTATTGTCCTGTAGGACACTGACCAGTTTTATTTCTTGGCAGTCTCATTTCAAGATTCTTCCTTTCCAGATGTATAGCTGCCTCTCAGATCCTTCCTTGAGCCAGCTCTACCATCTTTCTGGTTCAACGAGCCAGGCTCAATTAAACTCCATCACCTGTTGACTATACCTTTGTACAAGTTACGTTTTTGATCTTTTGAAAATCACACTTTGATAAAAATCTTGTTTTTCTAACCACGGCGGTGGGCAGGGGTGCCCCCTGCTGGCAGGGTCACTCTATCTATTAGACACGAAACTACATGCTTTTTCATAACCTCCAGAGATCTTTGGGAACTGGAAAAAAAAAGTCAGAGCTTCCAAAATATAAGAAAAGGCAAGTTAAAAAAAATTAATAAATGCTTGGTTGAATAACTATAAAATACAGCATTTCAGAATCTCTCAAGAAAAGAGGAAGAATATATATATTTTTTTTAATTCATTTGACAGAGAAAGAGATCACAAGTAGGCAGAGAGGCAGGCGGGGGCGGGGGTGGGGGGAAGCAGGCTCCCTGCTGAGCAGAGAGCCCAATCCCAGGACCCTGAGATCACAACCTGAGCCAAAAGCAGAGGCTTAACCCACCAAGCCACCCAGGTGCGCCAGGAAGGTATAGTCTATGTGTTGGTTTCACCAAGTGTAAAATGGAAATAAAAACAGTTATGTACCTGGGGACATTCTCTTGGAGGGGCAGCCTCTCCTGCCTGCCCTGTTTCTGAGATGGGATCAATTCTCTGTTACAGAAACCCAGATCCACCCGCCAAGCCCGTGTGGGCTCCCTAGGATCTGGTGTAAAGGGTGGGCAAAATTCTGGCCCTATAGTCCCAAGGCTCTATGCCTCTGTGATCCCTTGTCATGCTTTAGGACCAGTAGACTGGGCTTGGGCCTTGATGCAAGTCAGCTATTGTTCTGGCCAACCAGAGACCAATCACTCCTGCACAATCCGCCAAACTTCATGGGAAGGCACACTAATAGGGATGTCCTTCTCCCACCTGGTGACAACAGACACCCAACCACTATGGTTTCATGGACTCCTTGTTGCAGGCTATAAGGACCTGGCACTAAGAAATGCTAAGAATGTTCTGGTTTGAGCTGTCTTTCCGGTAATCAATTCACCAGTTTGTATCCATGGTAACCCCTCCAGGCAAAGAAGAGGTCTCAACAGGGATTTCATGTCTCTATGTCCACAAGATACAAATGATCTTTTAACTATCTTAATTTTGATTTCGATGATCTAAAAGTATCGATTTTGGTCCACCAGGGTCAGCAAGGGAGGTTACAAAATGGCATTACTAGCTGTTTCGAGCTCAAGAAACTTACTCTTAACAGCCATGGGGTGGGGATTGAGCTCCTGTCCTCACTTCTCTGAAACTGTGGTCAGACCCACCACAACCCTGTTGACAAAGCCAGGTTCTATTTTGACCTAAGATAAGAGGAGAAAGCAAATAGGCCCATTGTGGGTCTCAAGGTTTTGAGAACTTTCCTAAGGACCATCATCCCTCTCTTGATCCCAGAGCCCTGAGATCTGAATTCTGGCTCCAGTTCAAGTTCTAAAGAAGCCTGGTGCTCATTCATTTGTACCTTGATTTCCCCATCTGTAAAATGGGAGGGACCATGAGTAGAAGGACCAAATCAGGATTGAATGAGATAATGTATACAAAGTGCCCAGCACCCCCACTCGATACTTAGTAAATATTTGCTTTAAAAGCCCCACAATTTTGAGGCACCTGGGTGGCTCAGAGGGTTGAGCCTCTGCCTTCAGCTCGGGTCATGATTACAGGGTCCTGAGATCGAGCCCCATGTCGGGCTCTCTGCTCAGCGGGGAGCCTGCTTCCCCCTCTCTCTCTGCCTGCCTCTCTGCCTGATTGTGATCTCTCTCTGTCAAATAAATAAATAAAATCTTTAAAAAAAAATAAAAGCCCCACAATTTTAAAGTAAATAACTGTTTCACATGTCACCAGATGAAGATAGTTAAGGTTCCAAGTTTTAAAAAACAATCCATGTAGTTTGAAATTTGATGAAGGTCCTTCCTGTACAGACATACTAATCTGGGAAGATTTACCCTTAACACATTAAAATGTTTTCAGACCCCACCTTAAAGGGCTCTATTAGTGTTGAATTCAGCTGCTGTTCACCAGCTGGCATAATATTACCACTTGCAGAATATGTTTAAATATAAACATTGATTGGTTTTGATTTTGCAGTCTTTTTTTTTTATTTTTATATCCTGAAATCAACTTTTTTTTTTTTTTTTGGCACTACGCACGCAACAGCTCGAGGAGGAGGGGGGGATGGTGACAACTTCGGAGAAGAGGGAGGGAGTCCCAAGCTGGAGGTTATAAACTGCAACCACTGCCATGGGGAGTGTTAATTCGCAGGGTTGTTTAAATATTGACCCCAAATCGAAATAGAATGTGACTTGCAAAAAAATAATTGCAAGGGATTAAAAATCCTGTATTTGGCAAGATCAGATCCCTTCTTCCTCCAACCAGGGCGCTCAGCTCGTTGCCAGGCAGGCAGCTGTCAATCACAGCAGCCCACGCGTGCGAGTGCTCGCCTACTTGTCCAGGGTGTCCTCTCCTGTGAATTCCTCCCGCCCAATATAGAACGCAAACATCTGCATTTCCAGCCTCCTTTGGCTTCCGGTACAGATATGTGACTTGGAATTTCCTGATCAAAGGCAACAAGCACCTTCGATGGAAAAATAAGCTCACTGCCGAAAGCTATGGGCTCAGGCACCTGCGCATCGGGCGGGTGGGCAGGGCCGACTTCAGAGGGCTGCCAGTTCTGCCAAGGATCTCTACGCCTCCCAATAAGCCCTAACTAATAGAGCCGTCCTGCTTAATACCCAGCTCCTGGCATGTAACAGGTACTCGATCCATTCTAATTGAATGAAGGCCTGTAAGACAAAAAACCTCTTCTAGGTATTGGTTTTCAAGAACCGGTATGCTTGGGGGAGAAGGACTGGGTTTGGTTTGAGGTGTGCGCTCCCCTACTAACTGCAAAGGCAGAGGCTGGATCCCTCAAATCCTTGGTTGCTAGAGCCTGGAAAATGCCTGGCACAGAGAAGGCCCCCAGTGAGCACTGAACTGGTATTATTTAATCCCCCCCCCTTTCTGTCTCTCCAGAATCATTTTTGTTCTGCCATATCCCTAGGGGAGCCTCACTCCTGCCTGAGAAGGTTGAAACAAGGGGCCCTCCCAAGGTGACCCTCAGACTCCAGCCAGAAGGGCCCCCGCTGTGGTCCCGGAGATTCAGAGAGTCCTGCCCAGGACCTCCCAGGACCTCCAGCTGTACCTCACAGAGTCAGGAGTCTGTGGGGCCAAGAGGATGTGCCCTCCAGGACCTCAACGCTCCCTTTGAAACCACACTTGAGAGCCTGGATTTCCCCGGCTAAATACCGCTAAAGCCTAACTCTAGCACCTGCATGGGCCTCTTCCCTAGAGCCAACCTCTTTTTTTTTTAATTAATTTATTTATTTATTTGACAGAGAGAGACAGAGTGAGAGATGGAACACAGACAGGGGGAGTGGGAGAGGGAGAAGCAGGCTTCCTGCCAAGCAGGGAGCCTGATGTGGGACTCAATCCCAGGACCCTGGGATCAGGAACTGAGCTGAAGGCAGATGCTTAACAACTGAGCCACCCTGGCGCCCCTAGAGCCAACCTCTTGAGGCAGACTACGCCAATGATGTGAGCACGGCTGGGCCAGAATTGACTAGTTGTTAGGAGGGACTGGTGTATGGAATTTTAACCCTCACACGTGTACAAACCCTGGGGTGTATGGGATGGAGCAAGGGTGTGAAGAGAAACAGGGGGTGGCCTCATACCATGGTCCAGCTCCCCACCTCCTACCATGTTCTGGTGCAGAAAGCCAAGGAGTCCAAAGATTCTAGATTTGAACCTGACCTCTCAGGTAGTTTTTAAACTAGGCTTTGTCAAGTTCAAAGGATAGAACATATTTGATTTAATAGTTTGTCCATGTACCATATACATGTGCTGAATAATAATTTAGACCAAAAATTAGCAGCTTAAGACAGCACACTATTAATTGTCTCACAGTTTCTAGGGTCAGGAACCTAGGATCTGCTTCGCTGGGTTTTCTGTTTCACCGGGTCTCAAGAGCTTGTGACCCAGGCCAAGGTCTTTTGTCAGGCCAGGGTCTATGGTCTCATCTGAAGGCTCAGCTAGAGAAGGATTGACTGCCAGTTTCACTCACTGGTTGTTGACGGCATTCAGTTCCTTCTTGCATGGGCCTCCCCCACACGGCAGCTGACTTCCTCGAAGCAAGCCAGCCAGAGGGAGTGAAGAAAGTCTGCTAGCAAACCAGAAGTCACAGTCTTTTATAACCTATTGTAAAAGCGACACCCATCACCTTTGTCATATTCTACTAGTTAGAAGCAAGTCACTAGGCCAGCCCAAGGGCAGAGCACCAAGCCCCCACTTGCTATCCCCTGAATGTCCCACCCCAGGGGTCAGGTAGAACCCAAATTCTTCACTTTGAGCCAGCCCCAGCCTGTGCGCACACTGCTCCCATCCAAGAGGCCAGCGCTCCCCCAGAGCTCTACCCTGCACCCTGGACAGACGAGCAAAGCTCAATTCAGAGGGAGCTGCCATGAAGGACAGAAATTACCACCTCCTGTTCCAAATACCAGCTGAGCTAATTGCAAAAGTAATTGCAATTGAAAGGTCTAATTACCAGGCTGGGCCAGACTAGCGCCTCCTCCCCGCCTTTGGGGAGCCTCCTGCTGCCTCTTGGGGCCTGCAGACATGGTGGGAATTCTATTCTGGAGGGAACAGGAGGTCTGACCTATGTTCCAGAGACCAGACTGCCAGAAATAGGCCTCCATTTGCTCCCAACTCCCAGATAAGGCTCCCCAGCCCCACCAGTGGCCTCTCCCCTTGTGTTTCTGCCCCAGTCCTGGACTCTTAGCCTCTTGACCTATTCCTGAGCTACACACCAAGAGCCAGGAAATAGGAACCAAGGGTTCCTCGAATTAGCATTGGGCCTCAGGCCTCTCTCTTGCCCTTCTCACCCCTGCATGTCACTACATCAGACACACATTGGCCCTGTTTGGGGCCTGACGTTTGTCCTCAGCCTGGCTCCTCGAAGGACACACTCATGCCTGTGTGAGGCCACCTGCCTCTGGATTCCCACACAGACCCATTCCTGGCACCTCCTGCTGGCTGCACGTAGGCCTGCAGAGCACATCTGGCTCAGGAACTACCAGGCCGTCCTGGCAAGCCCAGCACACAGCACAACACAGGTGCTCCTCAGCCTCTGTAGAGGGAACGAAGGGCAATGAAGAGAGACCACAGAGTCATGCCCTCCCCTACCCTGCAGCAGCTCCAGCCGCCAGCTCCCTCTCCACACCCCCACAATGGCTCTCTTTAGGCCTAGCCACGCACACACCATCAGCATGGCCCCCTGCCCTAAGAGGAGGCTGGAGCTGGGGCAGGTCCTGCACAATCCTGGAGTCAGGCCCCAGCCCCGCAAGGTCTGTTCTGGAAGAGGGGCTGGTGGTGGTCTCTAGGGGGGGCATGTCCTCCTGGCCCAGGGACTCCTCACCTGTGCAGAGCAGAATGGCTGGAGGGCCAGGCCAGGGTCTGCCAAAGCATGGGAAGCACAACAGGGGTCCCTCTGCCTGGGTCTCGGGGTTGCTCTGGGAGAGCTCTCTGTTCTGTCAAAAACTTTCTAAGGCAGGGGTGGCCCGGCCACTCTCCTGCTCAGAACCTTTTAATAGGACCCCATTGCCCTCAGGACAGAGCTGAATCTCTTAGTTGAGCCAACAGGCTACTCTCTGCCTCTTATCATTTTATCCTCTGCAGTCCCCTGCTGCCCCAGGGTCCTCCCCAGGGCTCTGGCCACACCACCCACTGGCCTGGCCGGACCGCCTGCTCCTCGTCTAGCGTACCCCTGCTTTGGCTCCTCCTCGGCCTGGGGGCAAAGACAGGTAAAGCGGAGCCCCAGAAACCCACACAGTCTGGGTGGGTCTCCAGAAGGGAAGAAACACTAAATGACCCCTGCAGCACAAAGGCCGAGCTATTCCCTTCACAGCGGACATACTGCTCCCTCTGTACCGTCTTACCTCGGCTGCCCCTCCAAACTTACCCGACCTGTTACCTTCTTTAACCAACCTTGCCCTCGCCCCTCCCACCACTCCCCGTTCCTGCCCAGGCCAGGGTTTCCCAGCATGCCCTGGGCATGGCTTCACAGTGCCCACATCGCCCCCGTCATGGGCATCTACCTGTGAGCCTGACCCTGCCACAAACGGGGGCCTCTCAGAGGGCAAGGGCGATGCCAAGTCCTCAACTTTCCAGCAGGGTTGTGCAGATGTCTCTGGAGACAGGTCGAATGCATTCATAAATAAATACTTTTCACACAAACAAGCCAATACATAAACATCTGTTATCTCTTCTGGAAGGTTTCAGCTGCCCCAAAGCAGAGGCTATTCCACCGAGGTTTCCCCAAACCCACCCACAGTAGCTACAATCAGCCTGACACTCCCGGCTCAAACCCTCCAATTGCCTGGAAGCCAGGCTCAGGCCTTCCACCAGGGGGCAG
>ML101761.1:12183-30684 GCA_003697995.1 Taxidea taxus jeffersonii
CAGATTCTTCATAGAGGCTAAAATAAAAGGGTAAGTTAGAAAAACACACCCACACATTACATATAATAATAGGTAATATTAAATGGACCATGTGCCAGACACTATTAAGTATGTTAAATGCATTATCTTATGTGATCTTCATGACAATCCATGAGACACTACTACTATTATTATTCTTATTATAAACAAATTTGCCTTAGTCGCATAAACTAGTAGGTGTAGAAGCTAAGATTCACACACTGAGTCCAAGTTTTTAGCCACACCATCAGAAACAAACAACACTAACAAAACAGGGGGGAAACCTCTAAATTATATCTAGTATATTAAACATAAATCCTAAGTAACAGACCAAACATTTTTCTGAACCCTAAAAGTAAGTATTGCTAAGGGTTTAATAAAGAAGGATACTGCTTTACTCTGAATGGCATAAAACAGCCCCAGTTGGAAAATCTGTTGATGTCCTCCAGTTCTTCAAAATTTTTTCATTTTATCCAAATGATGATTTTTTTCCTCAAATATTCATAAACATAAACATAACATAAAGTTACTTAAATCCTTTATTATAAACCTGCCATTGTCTAGAAAACTTAAGGCACCTTCCGGTAAAGTATAGTTTTCAAGCTCCCTCTTGTGGAAATAATTATTAGGTCACTTACTAGAAATAATTACCATCTTTTAATAATGGTGGGAAAACCTGGGATGATAAAGACTCTAAGAGGAGAAGGCACCTTAGAAGTCACCTGAAAGGATCTCAATACTTTATGGACGAGAAAACAAAGGACCAGAGAAATGGAGTGACCAGCCCACCATCATGTACCTAGAAACCACCTCTAGTGACCCCTGGTTCAATACCTTTTGCTCAGTTCTACAAGATCTCCTTTCATTAATCGTACAAACAAATATAATTTGAAAAGAGGAAAACAGAATTTTTAAAGTGTCCAGTAATTTACAGAAATATTATAATACATGACTCCTATGTATGAAATACTATGGAAGACTAAAATGAAAGGTATTAATTATGAGTCCAAGATGGGACATTTCATGAAGAAAAAAATAATCACAACTTTCATCACCTGGACCAACTTGTATATTGTACCACAATTCAAAAAACCTGAAAGTGAACCCAATCATCTATATAATCCTCAGAAACCATGCATTTTAAAGGTGTCTAAATGTTCAAGATATACATAAATTGAAGAAATCATATATTTCAACCTTAAATAGCAAAATGAAAATCAAATTTTTAGAGTTTGAGTTTGAATGCCAGTTTTTAATCTTAAATAAAGTTTCTATTTGCGCTCTTAAAATTCAATAATCAGGCAGAATTTATCTTTAAGAAAGTAACATATTAGAGTATCACTTTTTATGATTCCTGCAATTTTATAAGCTTAAGAAACTAAACATTTTCAGATGCTCATTTTTCCAATTTAAATAGTTTTATTCAAATAAAAGGCCCAAATTGCCTATCTTCCAAGATAAAGAACTGACAATTTCAATTAACTAAAATTGCCTTCTGATAGCCGCTAAAACATTTAACCTTCACTCTTGTGGCTAAAATGCTGTCTAACGTTAAGCATTTTAGAGATACTATAGAAAGAAAAAAAAAGACATTATAGAAATATATTATAGAAAGTAAGATATTGTAAGCATACTCAGCCAAGGATAATGATTCTCTGCTATTACTATCTTCTTCCTCAAAACACTCAGCACTCAAACATTCTTCAATATTTGTTTGAAGCACATTTTCAATTTCATCATTTTCCGTATCAAAATGTATCTCTTCCCAGTCAGAACTGCAAAACTAATACATGAAAAGATTGCATTAAATGATGGGTTCTTGAAATTATTTATATTAACAAAGACATTTGCTAATGGCTCTTTTTTCATTTCTGTTACCTGATAAAATCCACATATTGCCTGCACTGCGAAGAACCACCTCTTGGAACCGGGTATGCCGCCTACCGAACATGCTTGAAAACAAAACCATGCTTATTAGAAGAAAGGCATACCACAAACAAGCAGATATTATAGCATATATACTTAGAGAATTATATAATTTTTGATACATATTATATAGTTCTTTAAGATTATGTGTGTGTGTATGCATTTATAAATACATAACACGGATCTTTTTAAAATCCCCCAAAATTCAAACAGAACAATCTGCCTGAAGAGCAAAAGCATTCACTCACAATGAATACTTTTATTTTGTCAAAATTAAAATCCATACTATTTTATTCACCATTTTAAACACTAAAGACTACCCCAAAATACACTCACTTACTACTGAGTCACACAAAAGTGTGTAAGTCATTTTAGGAAAAATGATTCCCTCTTCAAAGACCATGAAGATCTGATTCATCCTGGCTGGGGGAGAGGAGATAAAACTACAACCTAAACGTTGGGAAGATTCTCTTCTTGGAGACCGGAATGTTACATGAGGATATGAAGTTAAGGGTCATCTCCAGGACGCATGTCCATTTAGAGCCACAAAGAATGTAGAACTACGCAAAGAAATTGGATTCACAGGAGGGAGGAGAAATGTGGTAACTGAAGCTTAACTCATGGGAGCTAGGTAACATGCTAAGTGCTTATTACCACTTTCTGCCAACAGCCTCAGCACAAGATTTTACCTCCTACTTCATTATGAAAATAAAAACCATTATGAGGTAATTACTCCCAAACGTGCCATCAGGAAACACAGGACACTATTCGCATTCCCATTAGTCTTCCCGCATTTCTTCCTGGGAGTACATGAGGAGCACTGCCCTTTCAATTCAAAGTTATCCCTCAGACTTCCACAGGGACCCCAAACCTGTGATTAGATGACCTTTCTTGCACCTTCCAGCTCTTCCTTTCTGTCAGTTCCTTCCCACTAGCCCTTAAGTTTGCACAGATATTCCTCAAATTAGAAGGAAAAAAAAAAGAGAGATCTCCTTTAAATCACCTCCCTTTGCCAGACAGTACTATTTCTTTACTTTTCTTCAAGGATAAACTGAAAGTTTTGCCAACACGTGACGGTCCCTATGTCCTCATCACATTTTCTACTGCCCTCTAAATCCATTTCAGTCTGGCTTTTTTTTTGGTCTCCAACATGCCACTGTAACTATACCCCCAAAGGCATGTTACTAAATGTGACAGCTCTTATCGCTGTTGTTACTTGACCTCTCAACATAAGAGTAAGAAAGGAATAAAAGATGACACAGTTGTCATCTTTCTCCTTAAAACACTTGGAACCTATCTTTCCAGTTGCTCCTCATGCCTTCAAAAACCAGTGCTCAGTTCCTATAAAGACTAGTATTCAGTTCAAGATTTTCAGTTCTTTTCACTGTCCTTAAGCAATCCCATTCTTTCTTATGGCTTGAACTGACACCTGTATTTTGATGATTCTATACTCTTTTCTCTCCAGCCTTCTGAGTTCTGGACACATGTATCCAACTTTTTTTTTTCCTCTCTCTTTTTCTTTTTTTAAAAGATTTTATTTATTCATTTAACAGAGAGAGATCACAAGTAGGCAGAGAGTCAGGCAGAGAGAGAGGAGGAAGCGAGCTCTCCACTGAGCAGAGAGCTTGATGCGGGGCTTGATCCCAGGACCCTGAGATCATGACCTGAGCCCAAGGCAGAGGCTTAACCCACTGAGCCACCCAGGCGTCCCCATGTATCCAACTTAAAAAAAAAAAAAAATTTCACTTTGACATCTTACAGGCAACTGTTTACAGTGTTTACATGTTCTAAACTGGACGGGTCACTAAATGCCACCATCTACACTATAGTCAAGCCAGAAACCTATTATCACTCTTGATTGCTTTCTCCTTCTCCCCTTCTCCTAAATCACACCAGTGCAACACTCAGTCAGGTGGATTCTACCTCTATAATTTCCTTCAGATCTATCCAAGCCGGTCTTCTGCAGCCACCCCCTCTTACTACACTTTTCTCAAATCTGTCTACTCTGCTGTAGCCGGAATACTTCACTAATACTGATAGCACCACGTCTCCTTCCTTAAAGCCTATAGTGTCTAATTATTGTTATGAAAAAGCCCAAACACCCTGACATGATTTACCGAGTCCTCCACATAGCTATGCCTACCTCTCCAGCCCTAGCTCAATTATAATCATAGTGCACTTTCAGTTTCTCAGACTTGCCATATTACGGAAAACAATAATGCTCCCAGGGTAAGAAATTCAATGCGAGCAGTTCTTTGCATGGTTCCGATATGCAGATTTCAGTTACCATGGTTTCAATAACTCCTGGTCTCCCAAAACATGGTTCAAACTCCAGTTACCAAGGTCTATTAATTAACCATAATTGCATAAAGTAAAACTTCACTGCTAGATTCTTGGATCGCAAATCACTACATAAATCAAAGATCTGTATCATGATCAGTGACCAACCGCATTGTTACTTTCCAAGTTTGCTGATTGGTCACTGCATATCTGTTATTCATTCAGTTCATATGAATAGAGGACAAATGTGTAACTGTGTTTCCTTCTTTTCTCCCAGTGATAAATCCATGATATTTTACAAAAATAGATAATAGGAAGAGGAAATGGGCAAAAGGAAAAAAAACATAAAATCGCAGGAAAAAAACCCACAAAAAGTGGTAACACCGAAAGTGATTTTCAAATCTAATGTAAATAGATTCTAGAAATAGCTGCTGTGATAAAAACATTGTAACAAAAAGAACAAAAACATTTCAGAGAAAATGATGCTGGCAAATACCTTTGAATTAAAGGAATGCCACATTAAAAATGCAAAGGATAAAACATCAGAAGCCAATAGAAACTTAAGAGTACGGGAACTCACCAAAACATAGAAGAGATGCTCACTCTATATCCTAAGTTATACGATGACAAGAAAGTGACAAGCACTGTTCAAACTACTCTTGATAAAGTCTTTACAAATAAAGAAAAATAAAAAAGTTTAATTCTCAATGCTTTTAATGCTTCAATTACAGCTTATGAAATAACTGTAAGTTTTACTGTGGGGTTTCCCCCCCCATTTCCTCTACATATATAACCAACAGTGAGAGAGTTTTTAATGTTTTGACAAAAAAAGTCATGGAGGGGCGCCTGGGTGGCTCAGTGGGTTTAAAGCCTCTGCTTTCGGCTCAGGTCATGATCCCAGGGTCCTGGGATCGAGTCCCGCATCGGGTTCTCCGCTCAGCGGGAAGCCTGCTTCCTCCTCTCTCTCTCTGCCTGCCTCTCTGCCTACTTGTGATCTCTGTCAAATAAATAAATAAATAAATAAATAAACCTTAAAAAAAAATGTCATGGAACAGTTGTGATTTTTTTCCCCATTGATTTTATATTAGGATTGTTCTGCATGGCTTCAACATGCAGTCACCTACATAGGCTCAGGTTACTGGGCAAACAAAGACTGCCTGGATAAGAAATGTCTATCCACCCAAACAGGAAGTGAAAGTTACCATGAGAATTCCTAGAATGCTCCCAAAGCTCTTTAACATATACTTTCAAGGCACACGTGAAAAATCTTTCTTGCGGTAATAGTAGTACTGACATAAATCATACCAACTTGAAAAATTAATGAGTACTACTGCAAGTGGGCAAATGGATTAGGGAAGCACAAAAACATTACAAATAACTTCCCAAGGGTGACAGTTTAAACCTGACAAACTAGAGGTTCTCTATCTAATGAAAGAAGACAGAAAGGAACACACAGTACAGTCACGAGAATTACATTATCAAAATGAGCACCCTATCCTAGCATCTCCAGAAGCTTCCTTCAGCTTTTAGGCCTTGGCCTGTTTTGGTTATCTCTTTCTCTGAGTCTTTGAATGACATTCTCAGAGGCCAAGAAAAGGAAGTAAAAGAGAAGATAATGATTAAAAAAAAAATAAGCTGATGGATTTGTATAATGCCAATAGAAACCACAGGAGAAAAAGGTTTTTTACAAAACAAATGGTGGTCAAAAAAGACAAATACTTAGAAAAATTTAAAACAGATAAGAATGGAGATAAGTACATTGTGTTTAACAATTATGAAGTGCTTTTAAGAGAATCAGCAAGAGGTAAGGGTGGAAAAAAATGTAAGACATGGATGTAAGAGCATTAATAATGTATATGTACTTAGGACAAAATTGCAAATCCTTCTTATAATGCCACTTAACCCTATTTTATATGGATTTAAAGATGGGCAAGAAAATTCTATAAAGGGAACAAAAGTCAAGCTGAGAACCTAAAATAAATTTCATACAACTTAATTACATTCAAGCAGCAACAAGAGAGGGATATCATCTTTTTCAGTTTTCAGTTCAGTTTTTTCAGCCGCTATTCCAGTGGCTTATGCACAGTCAACAAATATCTCTTGTACCTTTAAATAATAAATTAATTAAATTTATTTCCAGTACAAATGCAGTGTCAGAGGAATAAGGGGTTTCTGTTATACTCACCGGGAAAAGTACTATCTTCTGGATTCATTGAAGCTCTAATGCTTCTTTTCAGGAGATGATAAACATTTGCTGCTGTTAAAGCTGAAAAGGCAAAGACAAACTAACTCAATGGGCTCGAGAGTTATGCAATCTAGGCGTATTCCAATTTCACCATCAGAGGTTCTCAAGAATATTATGTTGTACATAAAAGAACTACAAACTACCTTAGTTTCAATATAATAAATTAAATGCAAACAGAGAAAACAGGAAAGGTGCCCAGTTTGTACATGCTAGCCAGTTAACACAAATTCAAAAATATCCGGGAAGAATTTTAAGCGGAAAACAGAAACTCTGTCAAAATACTCTGTATACAACCACATTCATTTTCTCCTCAAAACGCTTGCCCCGTCAGAACAAATAAAATGCAACACGGATTACAGACAGAAACACCAAAAAGGGGTGCAATCTCAAACGGTTACAACTGTTTTAAATTTACCATTTTTTTAAAACTTAGTTTATGTGTGGGATGTCTCCTCCCATTAGGATGTAAAATCTAGGAGAGCAAGACCCTTTTCCATCGTGTTCCTTTCTGTATTACCTGCATTTGGAACACACAGGAGGCGGAAACACTACTGACTGCATATATTTCCAACGAGCACACATTCCATTCCTAAGGCGCAGAGAATTATTCAGTTAAATTTTTACTGTGCCAAGAACTTCTGAGCGCTGGAACTTTGCACCCACAAATCTGTACCTATTTCTCCATGAAGATAACGACATTTGTCAGCCCTTACTGGGCCGATCGCATAGAGAAACAAATGCCCGGGAGAACTCGAGATAGGTCCCTCCCCCGCAGAACTTGATCGCAAACTTAAAATTTCTTCCCTCCCCGCAAGCCGTTCCCGCTCATTCGCAGCCCCGCGCTTACCCGGCAGCTTCTCGGTACCCTCAACGGAAGACCCCTCAGGCCCATGCTCCGCCTCCCCACCTGCTGCAGACGAGACTTTTCCCTCTCCCCAGATCACAAGGAGCAGGTACCGATCCATCTCCTTAGAGCTGAACTACTGTTTCAAGTCCCGGTTTCCACATCCAAATAGTCGCGCGCTACTGATGTACTTCCGGTTCCCTTCCACTTTAGGTCGGCTGGAAATGGTGCACCTTCCGTCTGTTTGCTGCAGGTTTTCCGGCCGGTGGGTTCTTTCGGGGAGTTATTCTTTCCGTAACTGCATTATTTTCTCCTTTCATAATGAAACTGCTACCATGGGAAGATTGGAGGAGACCCAGGAAGAGCAGAGAAGCCGACGAGGCCTGGCTGGCCTAGGAACTGTCATGCTTGGGTTTATACGTTTCCCGCCGGGCCAGTGACGCTGAGGTCTGGCCTTGATCCCGAGGAAAGGACGGTGCTGCTACTGAGGAAACATGTCCAGTTTCTCTAAGGCTCCACAGGTGAGCTTGAAATCTTGTAGCTTGAAGGGATTCATTACACCGGCAGAAGGAAGGCAGTGGCATGGGTGGATTTAGTGATGCTGAGTCGGCAGGAAAGCTGAGTCTCTGGGCCAGGATGCCTCGGGAAAGCACAAACGAGGGTCGTGATTCTGGCTACTGCTCGCTGTTCTCTGGGCCCTCTTCTCTTTTCAGCCAGGTCTTTTCATGTCTCTCCGCTCCCCGCCCCCGGAAAGGGTATTCGGAGAGAAGGTCAGAGTAATAAGGTGGATCAGACAGGGCATTGTGGATCATTGTGAGAATTTTTTCTTTACTGAGTAAAATGAGGATCCGCTGAAAAGATTTGAAGTCAGGGAGTAACATGATGTCACTTGGTGTTAAGAGGAGCAGTCTGGCCTCTGAGTTTAGACTGTTCAGAAATGGGGATTGGTGGAAGAATCCGTTTGGAGACCAACTGCAGTAACTCAGGCTGAACGTGATGGCGGCACAAACCACACGAGTAACAGTATAGTGTTGAAAAGTGGTCAGGTTCTGTTTGAGTGTAGAGCCAAAAGGATTTCCTGAAGGATTGAATGTGAGCTGACGCAAAAGAAGAAACCAGGGTTACTCCAAGGTTTTTTGTTTCCGTAAGGGGAAGGGTGTGCCATCAACTGAGATAGGGAAGACTGAAATTGAAGCAGGTTTCAGGTGTAAGAGCAGGAGTTCAGTGTTGGGTATGTTGGTCTGAGATGCTTCTTAGCCCAGTTCTGCTCCAAATGTGATTCCCTTCTTGAACTATTTGTTACTGCTCCTGGATGAGCCAAATACAGGAAATAAACATTTTTAAAACGTTCATAGCAATTGGATAATATGGGACTATTTTAATTTTTTTAAACAAAGCTTGGGTTTTTTAAATCAGAATAATTGATCTGCAATGGAATGGGGGAAAACTAGTCTACACAACTACATATGGTTTAAAAAGCACTGTAGTGCAGGTGCCAAGTGGACCGCTGGATACAAGTGTAGAGTTCAGGTTAAAGATTCAGGCTATAGATGTAAATTTCTGCATTTGAGAGTCCTAAGCGTTAAAATGGCATTTCAACTTATGAGTATGGTTGTAGTCTTTGAGGAAGTATGTATTGAGAAGTGAGAAGGATCGAGAACTGAACTCTGGGACATTTCAACATTTCAGAGGCAAGGGGTAAGAGAACAAGCAAAGTAGGGGAAAAAACCAACAGAGGGTGGTGTCCTGGAAATCAAGTGAGGAAAGAATACCCAGGAGGAGGAAATGATCACCTATACTGAAAGCTTAGAATTGGACAGTGGATTTAGTGACATGAAGGTCCTGGTAATTTTGGCAGGCGGTAGAGTGAGGGTGATGGGCATGGGAGGCCAGACTGGAGTAGGTTAAAGAGAGAATGAGGAGAGACAAATTAGAGTAAAGACAACCTCTTTGGAAGAATTTTGCCATAAAGGAGAGGAAAGAAATGAAGCAGTGGATAAGTGAGGTCAGGAAGGTTTGTTGTTGTTGTTGTTTAACTTTATTATGGAGAATTTCACATATAAAAGTAGGTATCACCCAGTTTCAAAAACCTCGTAACCAGTATTATTTCCTTTGTACCCTCGTTCACTTCTTTCCCTTCCTTATGAATTTGAGGTGAATCTCAGACTCCTATTATTTCATAAGTAAATATTTCTGTATCTTCTTTATAAGGATTCTTTTAAAACATATAATCCCAATACCATTTATCAAAGATGAAAGTTATATATAATTCCTTAATATCAAATGACTAGTATATGTTCAATTTTATAATTTCCTCATATATGTTATAGAAATACATAATATTTGGGGGTTCCTGGGTGGCTCAGTCTGTTAAGCGTCTGCCTTTAGCTCAGGTCATGATTCTGGGATCCTGGGATCAAACCCTGCTTCGGGCTCCTTGCTCAGCAAGGAGCCTGCTTCTCCCTCTCTCTCCCTTCTGCTCTAGCTCTCTCCCTTTCTGTCAAATAAATAAATAAAGTCTTAAAAAAAAAAAAAAAAGAAATACCTAAGATTTTACTGTCCCTTTAGTTTAGGACCCAGAATGTAATAATTTCCAGTTTTTTAATTGTCTTAATAGTTTCTTTTGCCTGTTTTTTTCTCCTTTGCAATTTTTTGAAGACAAGAGATTGTCCTATACAGTTCCCCCTGTTTGAATTTTTCTCTTAGTTAGTCCTAAGCTGAGAGTAGTAGGAAAAGGTGTTGGCTAGAATCTGTCTTTATTTGCAAAGAACATGATTATCTATGTAAAAAATCAGATGGAATCTAAGAAAAGCTATTAGATCTCATAAATAAGTTTAGCAGGCTGCTGGTTACAAGACCAACATGCAAAAATGAAGTGTATGTCTATATACTAGCAACAGTCAATCAAATTTAAATTAAAAATACAGTACCATTTACAGTGGCATCAAAATATATGAAACACTTTAGAGATAAACTTGACAAAAGATGTGCGAAGAGAACAAGATAGAAACTAGAAAAGTGAGAGAGGAGAAAAACAGAAATGGTGAGCAGTTTAGAAGCTAATTTGAACTTTGTAATAATAAAATTTAAAGTAAAACTAGTTAGCCTTGTTGTATTTTTTTCCAGCATTTTCAGCAACTTATGTGTATATATAGAGAGAAAACATCTGGTTGAGATCTTTCTGGGTTGGAATTTTCTTAGAATTTGGTTACTGGTGAGTACTGTAAAGACAATGATTTATGCCTTAGGCTGCTTAAAGGTGTCTAAGCAGCTATTTAAAATTTAAGTTTATTCAGCATCACCCATCTATACTTGTCTACCTATATTCTGTTACTGTATTCTCCCATGGAATTGAACTTCTGAATATTCTTCAGTTCCCAGTTGGTCACTCATCTTTCAATTTAAGATATCTGTCAGTCTCAAAACAATTTTGAAGACCTTTATAAACAGTTTCTGCTTTTGTAAGAGTTTCTCATTACCATTCCAGAAAATGCCATAGTATAAAGGAAAATATATCTTTGCAATGTTTTAAATAAAGCATCATTCGGGGCGCCTTGGTGGCTCAGTCATGAAGTGTCTGCCTTCGACTCAGGTCCTGATTCCAGGGTCCTGGGATCAAGCCCCACATCGGGCTCCCTGCTCAGCGGGGAGTCTGCTTCTCCCTCTCTCACTCCCCCTGCTTGTTCCCTCTCTTGCTGTATCTCTGTCAATTAAATAAAATCTTTTAAAAATAAATGAATGGGGGTGCCTGTGTGGCTCAGTGAGTTAAAGCCTCTGCCTTTGGCTCAGGTCATGATCCTAGGATCCTGGGATCGAGCCCCACATCGGGCTCTCTGCTCTGTGGAGAGCCTGCTTCTTCCTCTCTCTCTGCCTACTTGTGATCTCTGTCAAATTAAAAAAAAAAAAAATCTTAAAAAATAAATAAGTAAAATAAAAATAAATGAATGAATAAAGCATCACCCACATTGCAGATAGAAAAGCAGTTAGGAAAAATTACTGTGTTTAAACTTTGTAGAGTGAAAAAAGAACCTTTTGCAGAAATAGAGATGAAAACAAAACCAAAAAAATAATTATTTAGTGAAGGATCTTTTTGACTGATCTATTATTGATATTAACTGTAGAATATTATGTGATAGTATATAATAATAAACTTATTTCCATTTTAATTAGAATTTTCTTTGTTTTCTCTCTGTCTTCTCCACTGCCCCCCGCCCCCAGCAATGGGCCACTTTTGCTCGGGTTTGGTATCTTTTAGATGGGAAGATGCAGCCCCCTGGCAAACTGGCTGCTGTGGCATCAGTTAAGCTCCAAGGATTGCATAAACCTATATACCATCAACTGAGTGAGTATCATTTTAGATCTGTCACTAATAACCATAATTTTCATCCCAGAATAGAATCTTGAAGTCTGCCTGAACTACTTCTAAGGGCTTCTTTTTTAGGTACAATCCCTTGTTCCATTCTTGAAAAAAAAAAAAAAAAAACCTACTGGGGCACTAAAATGAGTTTGGTTTATTCATAAGAAAACCATACAGACCAGTTTGCCCGGGACAACCCCATTTCATGCCATTACAGTAGCAAATTATCAGTAGCCCTCCTTTCATTCTCAGATATCCTGATTGGGACTATAAATTAGATGTTCACTCTTATACATGTGTCTTCATATGGTTATGCACATTTGAATAGAGAGTTTTTGAAAATGAAGAAATAAGTTTGCCGTCTCTTCTAAAAACCTTTTCCTCTAGAAAGATGGATAGAGCTAACTCGACATGAGAAGTTTACTCTTTACGGTTTTTAATTCATAGATTTGATTTTCTGTAACCTTTTTCCAAAACGAAAGAAAAAAGTTGTGTTGATACTAAAAGACTTCTGCTTATTACATGTAGTTTTTTTTAAAATAGTTTCAAATTTTATTTCATTAACTTAAAAGCTGAAGAAAATGTGTATTTCAAATCTTTATTTAAACTCATTTAGCTGAAACATGTTTACACACAGGACAGATACAGGATTTCATGTAACTTATGGCAGAGTCCACTGACCATTTAAAAATACACTTCTTTCTTCCACAAAAACTCTGTGTTGAACGGCCAAAAAAATTTCTCCTATACTGTGTAAGAGCTAGATGCAAACTTCTGATGTAAATTTATTGCATTGTCAACTCTGATGCTGAAGCTGGGAGGCAGAGATGTCCACAGTTTGGTTAAATGATGCAAATAAAAAGCTTCCATTTCTCTTAGATATAAGTTAGAAGACTTCATTCACTATCTCTCACAGTAGCACCACAGACTTGACTCTCAAATCTGGTCACTTCTTCTTTTCTTTCCCTTTTTTACTTCCCTCTCCTTGCTGAAGACTTTGGTCACCACCTCCTGTTTTCTGTGTCCTTGTTTTTGGTTTAGGTATCATTTCTGCTACATACAGCATTACTGACTTACGTGATGGGAACTGTACAAGACAGAGGCTGCCGTCTTCCTGTTTCAGCTGGACCCGGACTCTGCCCCTGTACTGAACATCACGATTCCACTCTCTAGAGTACATTTTATTTTTCTCAAGGAATACATTAAGTCCAACTGCTGAGCATACATCTTGAATCTCAGTAGCTGCAGGATTTTCAATAGCCTTACTTATGGGGATTCGCCTCCCCTCCGCAATGGTCTTCTTGTTATTTAAATAAGCAGGATAAATACAATTGAACCTGTCCTGGTCGGCCCTGGGACCCTGCGGCGGCACAGGCCATCTTCACCCAGGCCCACGGACCGCCCACCCAGGGCCTCCAGGGGAACGACGGGCGGAACTCCTACATGTAGTTTTGATTGACTTCACTTAAACAGGCAGTTCAGGGACCACCCAACAAGAGCTAGGTGTCAACTCTTACTGTTCATCTTTTTTGACCTGTCAACATTTTTTGCAGTTAATCATAGTTTTAACTTTTTGAATCAAGAAATTATAAATAAATCCTTATTTAAATATAGGCAACATTTTTACAGAAAATCAACAGTTATGATGACGAAGTAAACATGCACACACTCAACATTTGGGTTATTTTCAATTTTTTTTCCCGTTACAAACAATATTACTGTCAGTATTCTTGTACATTTTTCCCAGTGCATATGTGGAAGAATTTCTCTGAGGTGTGTCTATAGGACAGGAGTTACAGGGTTCAAAGGTGTATGGGGAACTAGTTACTCTTTATGCTGATGTCCTACCAGAATTTGTATTATCCCTCCTCTTCAGTAACACTTGATGTTTTCATTTTCTTTAAGTTTGACTACTCTGGTAGATGGGAAATACACTCTCTTGATGGTTTTACATTGTAAATGGTGCTATGTATCTTTTTATTGGCCTTTTATTATTTCTTCTGTGAAATGTCTGTACATGTCTTTTGACCGTATTTCCACTGACTTATTTGCCCTTTACATTTTTGTGACTTTTACTGTGAAAGTTTTCACATTTTCAGAAAAGCTCCAAGAACAGTACAGTGACTTTATACCCTCCACCCAGATTACACAGTTATAATTTACCATCTAATATATACGTTATATTTAACACATAATTTAACATGTAATTTTTTTCTCATTGGAAAATAAGTTGTAGATGTCATAGTAAATCCCCCTGAACGTTTCAGCATATGTCTTCTAAGAATACTTCCCTATGTAACCAAAAAGCCATTATCACACATAGCAAAATAAACATAATTTAATTGTGTAGTTTAATATTTGGTGCATTTTCAAATTTCTTTAGTAGTTCCAAGAATGTTCTTTATAGCTGTTACTTTTTTTTTAGATCAGGATCCAACCAAGGTTTATGTATTACCTTCAGTTGTTACGTTCCTGTAGTCTATTTATTTATTTATTTATTTATTAAGATTTTATTTGTTTATTTGACAGAGACACAACAAGAGAGGGAACACAAGCAGGGGGAGTGAGAGAGAGAGAAGCAGGCTTCCTGCCGAGCAGGGAGCCAAATGTGGGAGCTCAACCCCAGGATCCTGGAATCATGACTGGAGCGGAAGGCAGATGCTTAATGACTGAGCCACCTGGGCACCCCTAGTCTTTTTAATATAGAATAATACTGTCTGGAGTGCCGGGGTGGCTCAGTGGGTTGAAGCCTCTGCCTTTGGCTCAGGTCATGATACTGGAGTCTTGGGATTGAGCCCTGCATCATTGGGCTGTCTGCTTAGCGGGGAGCCTACTTTCCTTCCTCTCTCTTTTCCTGCCTCTCTGCCTACTTGTGATCTCTGTCAAATAAATAAATAATCTAAAAAAAAAAAAAGAATAATCCTTGTCTTATTTTCTTCTTGCAGTTAACCTTTTGAGGAGTCCAGGCTAGTTTTCATGTAAAGAACTTTCTTATTAAACACATTCTTCATTTGTTCTTGGACGCATTCTCTTGCTAGTTCCTCCTTCCCAGTTCCTTTATTCTTTTCAACTTTCTAATTACCCAGTCTTCTCTCATTAAAAATTAGGAGCTCTGGAACCTGGTCCTTGGATCCCATCACATTCATTAAGCAATCACATTCAGTTTCCTATCTCTATCTTTAATATTTTTTATTATGCTTATAGCTCCCAAATTTATATCTTCAGTTTTTACCTTTTTCCTGTATTCCAGACTCATATAACCATATTGCTACTCAGCAAATCTTCTTAGGTGTCTAGTAGACATCTCCAGCATGTTATGTGTGTTTAACTTAGAGATATCTTACTTCCTGGATTTCCCCCACCCAAACCAACCTGTTATTTCTAGTTCCCCATCTCAATTAACACCTTCTCTAATATTTTCCTTATCTAGTCAGAAGTCATTTTTTCATTCTTCATCTGACTCCTCTTTGTTCAACTCCCTGTAAAGTGTGTGTGTCTATGTATATATGTGTGTGTGTGTATATATGAAAAAATATATGTACCTGAAAAAAGTATATATATATCTGAAATTTAGTCACTTCTCATTAACTCTCTCTTCTACTGTAATTTTAAACCACTGTACTTTCTATTCTGGATTATTCCAAAAGCTTCCTCACTGATCTCCCTGCTTCTATTCTTGCCCCAGTGGGGTCTTTTCTCCCCAGATCAATTACAATTATCTTTTCCAAATGAGAGTCAGAGTAAAAGCCAAAGTTCTGTCAGTGCCCTACAAGGAACTACATGGTGTGGTCCCTGTTAATCTCCCTGAGTTTATTTCCTACCTCCCTTGAGTAATCCACTTAAGGCTTACTACTGTTTCATTAATATACCTGCCAACACATTTTTGCCTTAGGGCTATTCACATACTGTTTTTTCTGCCTGCATGGGATTTTCCAGATTTATGGCTTTTCCAGATTTATGCATTACTCCTTCACATCTTTCAGACTTCTCCTATTTATATCCTGAGAGAGGCCTTACCCAATCCCTCCGTCAGCTCCCCCTTTCACTTACTATATGTTATGTTGCCTTTTAAAAAATATGAGTGTTCACTGATCACACATATTATATAAATGTGCATTATCCGCCTCCCTTTACTAGACGAAGTTCTCAAAGGGCAGGAACTTTGCCTGAATTTTTCACAGCTAGAAATGCCTAGACTAGTGTTTGACACATAGTTGGACAGCATAAATGTTTTTTGACTGGATATATGCATTCATGAATACCAGTTCTGAGAATGATGAAATTACTTTTAATCAGGGCCTTGGCATTTCAGCTAAGTTAAATTTTGGATCTGTGGACGATGGTTTGATTTGGGTAAGAGCAAGAACGTAGGAGTTCCTCCATTTCTCATGCTTGCCGCCCTGATCTTTTTCTTCACTTAATGAAAATTTCACAGTAAGCCCACAGCCTGTGCAGTCTTTAAGTACAGAATTTGAATGTAGGAATTCTGTCATGGTGATCTTTGTTCTGCAAGAACATAGTACAATGTCTGGTCCTTCAGGGATGCTTGTCAGAAACATATCGTGGAGTGACACTGTCAAGAAAACGTTTTACGAGCACAGTCAGTTCTCATTATTCACTGTAGTTCTGGTCTTTAAAGTCACCATGAATGCTGAATGAGAGTGGATACCGAACCATTGCTTCTAGGGGAGACACAGGGTTAGGTTCCTATGAGCCTCTGGTCACAATATTTTTTTGTCAGCCAGTAAATACATAGTCTTGTTTGTTTTATGTGTGTTTCTGTTTAAAGACACCTTATTTAACATACATTTTGTTGACCTCACGGCCAACCGCAGAGTAACTCATGACCGAACAATGCTTATCGAACACACATCTTCTTTGTAAGATGCACTGGAACCTTCTTGCACTTAGGAACACTACACAGCACTTGAGCATCAGACTTGAGGGATATTTAAAAAGTAAAGGCACTTTAAAAAGCACAAAAATGCCAAAAAACTAGGACTAAATGGACCACAAAGAGACACTTGTTTATAGTAAAAGAGTAAAAGCAAGAGACAGTCAGTGCATTACATTATTTGACCCCAGTTGAAACAAGTGCATCAAGCCACTCACATTTTTCCCTGATGTGCATGTGTCTGCAAATGACTGAGAACACACTGCAGGGATTGAGATTACAAAGAAATTTGAAGAGAATCGGCAATTTTAATGTGGAATCCATGAATAATGAGGAGCACTTGGACTTCCAAAGTAAAATAGTGATCAGCAGACTTATACTTGACTAATTAGAAATTTCTTTACTTTAAAAATCTTTTTTGGCAGACAAGGAGAATGCTATAGTCCTCAAAGTACCAAGTCACAGAAATTAATTCTTTACGCCTTCAGATATTTTGCTTTCCTGCCTCATTTATATGAGAAAGTTAAAATCAGAAGAATAAAGTGACTTTCTCACAGTCACTTAGCTGCTAGATTATAATAGAACTGGGACCAGAACCCAAGTACTTGTTTCCTCAGGTAGTAATATTACCCATTCCACTTTAGTGTGCTGAATCTTAGCTGCTTAAACTGTATTTTCCTGCTGAATTTTTTTTTTTTTTACCTTAGCAATGTTATTAACAAGGTGATATGCAAGATCTCCTAGGTTGTTTTTGTAGAAATACAAACAGTTCAAAATTTGGGAAAAATAGAAATAGCAGTAAGTGCAGCACTTACCGGTTCACTGAATTAAAGTTCTGCTTTCCGGTAAGCAGGTCATTATTGGAAATGTATTCCTTAGGTACCTAATGAGAACATTCTGCTAGGAAACCAGATGAGCTTTTGTGGCTGCCTATCTGGTCATCCTTTTCTAGTAAAGGAGAATAGCATTTCTATGAAATTAAAAATTTACATTTTAAAGACAAGAGAGTTATTTTGGTTTCATTATACAATTTAATGCATAACATATCAGCAAAACTTTATATCCACAAGATGTCACTAAAGACTTGAATCGCAAACAATTTTCAACTTACAAACATTTCACGTTCTAAGTTTATTTTTTTTTGCATTTTATTTTTTTTTCCTTACAGTGTTCCAAATTTCATTATTTATGTACCACACCCAGTGCTTCATTGGCTTAATAAGCATTTAATTAAGCACGTATTATGTGTTCACAATCACCGTAAACATGTTTTTTTGAAAATTGACATACAGTTTCCCAGAAAAATAACACTATAAGTGATGGTCGTATATCCAGGAGATTTTAAAAGTTAGCCAACAAAAAAATAATTAAAAAATAAAAGTTAGCCAGTAATATATCTAAACAGGATATATATAACATTTGAACTGCTTTGTATTTTCAGTGGGCTTTGTCAAGTGTTATAGAAAACCAGCTTTCCACTTACAAGATTTTCTTTGTTTTATGGAAAATGTGGCCTGGGTTGAGCTGGAAATAATGTGGAACTAGGAAAAGCATTCCTTCCTCTTTCTAATTAGAGCTGCCCTTCTGAATTTGGGACCGGAGAGCTTTTTGAGCATGTTTCTTTGTCACTCATAAATGAAAGAAAGGACATATGGTAATTTTGGGATTATGACTTATTCTTCATGAGGATTCCATTCTTTTTGCTGCTCACAGATTAAAATATTGAGGAGGACTGTATGATCATTTAAAAGCAGCAGAGAAGGGCAGCTTGGTGGCTCAGCATGTCTGCCTTTGGCTCAGGTCATAATCCCAGGATCCTGGGATCGAGCCCTACATTGGGCTCCTTGCTTAGTGGGGAGCCTGCTTCTCCCTCTTCCCTTCCCTTTGCCCCTCTCCCTGCTCGTGCTTTCTCTCCCTCTCAAATTAATAAAATCTTT
>ML101761.1:31084-43812 GCA_003697995.1 Taxidea taxus jeffersonii
AATAATTTTTTAAAAAGCAGAAACTTTTCTTTAGCATTTTCTAGTTATTAGATTATCTTAAAATACTCCTCATCTGCATGAAATAAAACAACAAAAATTGCACACAGTTCTTAACATTATGAATGTTAGCACACCAGACAGTGTAACAAAGATTAGATTAGATCTAATCTAACATCTAATGTTCTGCCTTGTATTACTAATTTACATATTAAAAGGACTTACTAGGGGGAAAAAAGTTTAGGATGCTGTTTTAAAAGGTACCAAGCTAACATTTTTCTCTCTTACTATTGAGTTCACTGTCAATTTATTTCAAATGTCAATTACTGCATCATCTTAATTTTACAGTCTTTCTTTTTAAGATTTTACTTATTTATTTAACAGACAGAGATTACAAGTAGAGAGGCAGGCCAAGAGAGGAAGGGAAGCAGGCTCCCTGCCGAGCAGAGAGCCCATGCAGGGTTCTATCCCAGGAACCTGGGATCATGACAGCCAAAGGCAGAGGCTTTAACCCACTGAGCCACCCAGGCGCCCCAGTCTTTTTTTTCTTAAGATTTTATTTATTTATTTGACAGAGACACAGGGAGATCAGGAATACAAGCACAGGGACTTGGATAGGGAGGAGCAGGGAGCCCAGTGCGGGGCTCGATCCCAGGACCCTGGGATCATGACCTGAGCAAAGGCAGATGCTTAACCCACTGAGCCAACCAGGCGCCCCGTTAATTTTGCAGTCTTAATTACACATTTATTTTTCCACTCCTCGAATATCATGGTACAAAGCGATGAAGGAGAGTTTTGCTTCAGATTACATCCAGAATACTTAACTCCTTTAGAAGTGAATATTTAGATATTATCAGTAAATTTAAACAACACACCTTAATTCCTATCACAGTGTCTTTATAGTCAGTAGATTCTGTGGTAACCTACATGGTCATCTGTCATGTTGGCTATGCACAAGTTCAGGGATGCCAAAAATAACATTGAACTAGGCATTTGGACGTTTATCTTTCAAGGCTGGAAACAAACATAATGACCAAAGCCAATTTTGTTATTTATCTCTGAATTGAAATAGCTATTTTTTAAACATTTCTCAAACTGAAGTACAGAGACCCAATATATAAAAACAGTGCTACACTGAGGGGCATCAGTGGTGGGCTTGGTTAAGTGTTTGACTCTTGGTTTCAACTCAGGTCATGATCTTAGGGTCATGAAGTAGAGCCCCGTATCAGGCTCCACGCTCAGTACAGAGTCTGCTTGAGACTCTCTCTCCCTTTCCATTTGCTGCTACCCTTTCCATTTGCTGCCACATGCTCATGCTCTCTCTGTCTCTCTCTTTCAAATAAATAAATCTTTAGGGGCACCTGAGTGGCTCAGTGTTTTAAAGCCTCTGCCTTCAGCTCAGGTCATGATCCCAGGGTCCTGGGATCAAGGCCCGCATCAGGCTCTCTGCTCAGCAGGGAGCCTGCTCCCCTTTACTTGTGATCTCTTTCTCTCTGTCAAATAAATAAATAAAATCTTTAAAAATAAAATCTTTTAAAAATCAATCGATCAATAAATAAATCTTTAAAAAAAAACAAGACCAAGCAGAGCAGTGCTGCGCTGGCCGAAGATGCTGGACCCTTGCTCCTGTGAGTCACCTTCTCAGAACCTGACATCTCTGTCAAATACAGTTTTAAACCACTGAGCTGAACCAAAGAACTTTTTTTTTTTTTTTTGGAAAAGATTTTATTTATTTGAGAGAAAGAGCACAAGCAGGAGGAGCAGCAGAGGGAGAGGGAGAAGCAGGCTCCCCACTGAGCAGAGAGCCCGATGTGGGGCTCAATCCCAGAACCCTGGGATCATGACCTGAGCTGAAAGCAGATGCTTAACTGACTGAGCCACCCAGCCTCCCCTAAAACAAAGAACTTTTAAACAAGGATTTGGTGCTGTGAAGGGGATAAAAAGACAAGCTACAGACTGAAGGACAATATTTGCAAACCATACAGCTCACAAGAAATAAACACATAATTAGAAAATGAGCAAAGTACATGACCAATTATGTTTTGGCAAATAAACACATAAAAATTCACCATTATTAGTTATTACGGAAATGCAGATTAAAACCACAATGAGATATCACTGTACATCTATCAGAACAGCTGAAATGAAAAATAGTGGCAACAACAAATGCTATTGATGATGTAAAGAAGCTGGATTACTTACACGTTGCTGGCAAGAATGTAAAATGGTAGAGCCAGTCTGGAAAAGAACATGGCCATTTCTTACAAAACTAAACATGAGTTTACCATGTATCAGTTGCACCTCTGGACCTTTGTCCTGGGGAAATTAAAATACAAAATCCTGTGCCAATTAATAATACTTCTGTATTACTCTTTATCCCCCTATATTTATCAGCTCCTGGCATATTGTGTATTTTACTTATTTATAGTCTAGCTCATCCCACTGGAATGTAAGGTTTACTATGAACAGGGATTTCTGTCACATTCATTGCTATATTCCCAACATCAAGAACAGTACCTGGCATTCGTAAATAGTAAGTGGATTAATTAATCAGTCAATTGGAAAAGGAATGTAAAGCAGATTTTGGAAGAGAATCCTACTGAGCTTAGATACATCTCCATCTGAATCTACCCTTGTATGGAACCTGAGTAGCTCAGACAATTTTGAATAGTCCTATTTCTAAGATAAGAACCAGGAATGTCTCCCGTGTAATCTAGGAAAGGAATCGAATAGGAGCCAGGCATGATAGAACAAGCCCTATTTACATTAAAGTGAACACCAGGAATTTTTTTAACACTTACTGTGACTGGTAACTCCCATTATATAAAAGAGTCTACATTAAGAGTCAGCAGAAGGAAACTTGTAATGTAGGCAGAGAATAAAATGTGTGAACGATAGGACAAAATAGAGTTCAATCAGTATCGTAAGAGAAGTTCAGGCATTTTTGTGGACTCAAAGGAAGTTGGCTTTGGTGTTAGGAAAGGCTTTATGGAAGGGCTGGTATTTATTTTGGAACTTGATATTTATGTGGAACTTAAATTTTATGGATAAAATTTAGCAAGTGGAAATAAATCAGGAGAGTATTTCTAGTGGAAGGAGCAAAGAAAAGATAGGAGGATCTGTGTATACATCGTGCGTGTGTATGTTTTGAATAAAATAATGGAATAATGCTTCAGGGAATAGCAAGTATAGCAAGTAGGATGGCTTACCTCGTAGGAACTTTGGTGTAGAGAGAGAACTGGTAAATAAGACTAGAAAATTTGAGCCTATCCTGTAGGTCTCTTTGAATACTTTATCTGAAGAATTGGTACGTGGTGAAGTACAAAGGTCATGATGAAGTTTTAGAATATAAGTGAGGTTCGGTGGGGTGCAGTCTGGAGCGGATGACCAAGAAAGAATTCTTGAGACATCTTTGGTGCGGAATGTTGGTTTAGTAAAGCACGGGGACAGGACCCATGGCAGCAAGAGCTGCTGCCCCAGGGTTGTGAGGGGTGGCAGGTAATGTATGATGGTGTTGGGGGAGGTAAGGAAAAGGGAGGTTTCAGTAGAACTTTCATATGCTAAAGAGGACCTATAAGAGACTGGATGCCTCGAGGCCTTGTCATAGTCAAGGTTTTTTCCTCTAGCGTGGTATTAACATTAAGTTAGTTGGGAGATTTCTAAAGAATGTCACATATGTCCCACTCAGGAGTGGGAGCGGGGAAGGTTGCAGGGTGTCACTTTTTGCTTTGTCCTCAGCCAGCCTTCTGTTCCCTCATCAGTGACAAATAACTTTAACCTAGGAGGAGTATGTTGAGAAGGATTTCTGAGCTGTCCTCGGAACTTAGTAGAAAGGTGTGCATTATCAGTTAGTGACTAATATCACTGCCTCCAAATGCCGGTACCCCTGCCACCTCTTTGCCATCCTGGTGTAGTAAAGAGGATAAAATTTGTCTTTGAAGTCACTAGAATTGTATTTGAATCTTAACCTCACCACTTAATTAACCATGCGATCATAGCGAAGTTGTTCAACCTCTGACTCTGTTTGCTCATTAAAAAATAAACCGGTGGGAGGGAGGAGGTGGATAAAGCCCACTTAGATGATTGTGAGACTTACAGTGTCAGAAAGTGAACATAAGATGCCGAGCTCAGGCCCTCGCACGGGGAGGATGTAGACTGAATATTACTTCCTTTCTCCCGGGCAATTTGGAGGAAAAAATGTGAGTTCTGGCTTTGGGGAGAAAACGAGCCAAAATACTGAAGCTATAGGACTGAGAAACACCCCTGATCGTGGAACTCCTCATGAGACCTTCAGTTCCCTGACAGGAAGCTTTTCAGTTTCCACTTTGATTTTGTCTGAATTTATTTGGCACCTGATTTTTTTTAATTAATTAATTTCATTTATTTAGTTTAGCACTGAATATTATAAAAAAGAGTCAAATAACATTATACATCTAAGGTGAGAAGTTTTACAACTAAACTCAAAATTCCTATTCTAAAAATTACTTACTGAACTCTAATTTTTTTTTTAATCTGGAAGAAATTTCTCTTGGAACATCTCTTCATCAGGCAATAGGGTTCCAATTTATATTCATTTGGTGCATATTATAAAGCAGAATTTTTTAGTAAAACTTTAAAATGAAATCTGTCCATTTAACAAGAAATTTAGACAGAAGTGATTATACTATATTCAGGATTTCAGCCTTTAATGATACTGGCTTTTGTTTTAATATGAAATGCAGTAAAAAACCCAAATATTTAATTGCTAGTTAGTTCTATTTAGAGTCAGGGAAGTGCTTCTAAGAATATATCTAATAGAGATCTGGCATAAGTTATTGAGGGAGAATAACTTTTCCCAGATTAGATGTTCATACCTTAGAGATGAAAAAAACATGATTTTCATCTGCTCTGTGGTATTCTTTCTAATGTCCTTTGAAAGATCCTTTTTGATGTCTACAAAAGAGAGTAGCTTTGTTTGGAGTAGCTTAAGGTGCTTTTTGCATACCCAAAGCTTAAGTAACATTTTACAAATAAGTTCAGCTTTTGTTTGTGTAAAAATTTCATTTTTCCTCCATATAAGTGTCACTGAAAGAGCCAGAACGGGTGTTAAATAACATCGTGTGTGAGTTTTGCCAGATCACTTAATCTTAGCAGGCCTTAGCTTCTTCAGCTGTAAATGTCTGCTCAAAAACTAAGGTAACTTCAGCATTCTCTGAAAAGGTGTAGATCTCTTCTCACCTTCTTTGTTTTTCTCATTCGTTTGCCCAGTTGCCTTAGTAGCCCACTGTGGGTCACTTTTAGGAACTTCAGGCAATTCACCAAACACAAAACTATCTTTTCAGCCTACTCACAGCAAGCTTCCTGGGACTCTCCTTTATATTTCTAGATTCCTTTTCACTGTGGTAAAGAAAAACCTACTGCTTTGTCCTCTTTACCCTTGCTCCACGTAGATTATGTACTTCTCTCTGAAATTGCTATCATTCAAATTCAAAGCTTTGCATGGAATCTGGTAATGTAATCCTTAGTTTCCATATATGGTATTTATTTATACTTATTTTTTCATTTTTTTAAGTAAACTTATAGAATTTTTTAAAAGTTTCCCTGTTAGTAAAATAGGCATTTATTTATTTAATTTTTAAAATTTATTTGACAGAGAGAGAGACACAGCAGGAAAGAGAACACAAGCAGGGTAGTGGGAGAGGGAGAAGACAGGCTTCCCACTGAGCAGGGAGCCCAATGACATGGGCTCAATCCCAGGACCCTGGATCATGATATGAGCCGAAGGCAGGTAGTTAATGACTGAGCCACCCAGGCACCCCAAAATAGGCATTTAAAAAAAGTTTCTGATTATTTGATCTTATGATGTATAGTGACTTCTGTGAAAACTGCATGTTGTCTTTTTATTTTATTACCTTTTTTTAGATGAACAGGCAAATTTAGGGGTACTTTCACTGGAAAATTAATCTAATACATATATTTTCATTTTCAGGTCATTTGTCTTATCAGATATGCATGTTGTCATAATTGAGAGTGGCAGTTTAAATGTAGCTAGTTAAAATATGGGTGGAAAAAGCCATGGGTTAGTAGTTAAGCATAAGATCATAGTACTCTGTTGTTCTCTGAATTTGGGAAGAATAATCAATTGTGATGTTTTACATTTGTTTTCAATTTGCCTATTGGTAAAACATACCTTTTTACTTCTATATACGTATTGTTTTCATTTTGTTAAGGGAAAGTTTGTATTAGATATTTAAAGGTATGTTGTTATAAGCATTTTAGCAAAGTATGATTATTAATGGGAAAAGACAATAGGAATAACAATAGTTTGCCTTTCAAAGATGTATTGTTGTTATTGGCATCTTTATTATATCCTCTTTTACCTTCCAGTGTTGAGATTTTCCAAATGTCTGGCCAACTCTTTATGTACTTAGATGTTATGTTAAAGAGGAACAGAACAGCAAAATCCTGTTCAAGGATTTTGGTGTTGCACTGTGACTTGCTTTATATTTTTTAATGTGGTGTTTAGATTTTGAAAAGCTTTATAAATAACCAAGATCACGTTTTCTTAAAGTCATGGCTTTCATTATAAAATCTTTTTTTTCTTTGTTCTTTTTAAATATAGGTGACTGTGGAGATCATGTGGTCATAATGAACACAAGGCACATTGCATTTTCTGGAAATAAATGGGAACAAAAAGTATACTCCTCACATACTGGGTAAGATAAAGCCATTGTCTAATAGACATATGAAAAGATGCTCAGCATCACTAACCATCAGGGAAATGCCAATCAAAACCATAAAGAGATAACTACCTTATACCTGTCAGCATGGCCAGAATCTGAAAGACAAAAAATAACAAATGTTGGTGAGAATGTGAAGAAAAAGGAACCTTCATGCACTATTAGGATTGCAAACTGGTGCAGCCACTGTAGAAGACAGTATGGAGGTTCCTCAAAAAATTAAAAATAGAACTATCATATGGATCCAGTAGTTCCATTACTAGGTATTTACCCAAAGAAAATGAAAACACTAATTTGTAAAGACATATGTATCCCATCTTTATTGCAGCATTATTTATAATGGACAAGATAGAAAAGCAATCCAAGTGTCCACTGATAGATGAATGGGTAATGATGTACACATGTGCACATGCACTGGAATATTACTCAGCCACAAAAAAGGATCTGGTCTTGCCATATGCAACAACATGAGCATATAATGTTAAGTGAAGAGTCAGACAGAGAAAGACAAATATATGATTTCACTTATATGTGGAATCTGAAAAACAAATGAATAAACAAAAAGAATGAGAGCTATAAATACAAAGAACAAATTAATGATGGCCAGGGAGGATGAGAATGGAGGGGATGGGTAAAATGGGTGAAGGGGAATGGAAGGTACAGGCTTCCATTTATGGAATGACTATGTCCTGGGGATAAATGGTACAGAACGGGAATATAGTCAGTGGTATTGTCATAACATCGTATGGTAACAGAGGGTAGGTACACTGGTGGTGAGCCCAGCGTGACATACAGAGTTGTTGAATCACTAAGTTGTATGCCTGAAACTAATGTAATCTCATTTGTCAACTGTACTGAAGAAAAAAGATAATGCCATTGTCAAGGAAGATAGGCAGTTGAAATATATTACTGTAAAAATACTATTGGTCTTACTAGGGGGTACCTGGCTGGCTCAGTTTAAAGAATGTATCACTCTTCCCCTCAGGGTTATGAGTGTGAGCTCCATGTTCGATGTAGAGATTATTTAAAAAAAATTTTTTTTAATAAATAAACCCATCCCTTAAAAAATACTATAGATCTAATTTAAAAAGCTATTTTTAAAAATTGGCATTTAGAAAATACTAACTTTGCATATGCTACATTTACTCAATCAAAAAAACCCACAGAACTATATCAGAACTAGTTATCACTGACAATATTTGTTTTTCCTAGAAGCTTTTCACGTAACCTCTCTGGTTTAAATTATTCTCATTTTTTAGTCAGTCTTTTTGTTTCCTATAATTCATGTTACTGCTATTTCCTGAACCATCTTCAATATCTGAAAACATGTGAGATATTTAAAGAGTGGTGAACAAAATCCCAAATTTGGAAGATACCTAGAATCCCTACAATGTACCTTTCAAGATCTGGGTCTCCCTGCCAATGTTTGAATAGTAGCCATTTCGTGGCTTGTAAGGCAGCCCATTCATTCCACCTTTGAAATGGTTTAAATTTTATTTTATTTATATTTTTAAAGATTTTATTTATTTGTCAGAGAGACAGACACAGAAAGAGAGCAAGCACATAAACAGGGGAGAAGCAGCCTCCTCGTCCCCAACCCCCACCGCTGAGCTGGGAGCCCAGTATGGGACTCAATCCCAGGACCCCCAGATCATAACCTGAGCTGAAGGCAGAGGTTTAACCGACTGAAACACCCATGAGCCCCAAAATGGTTTAAATTTTAGAAAGATCTTTATGCTATTGAATCATAATCTGTTTTTCTCTAGCTTCATACTGGTCTTAGTTCTCCTCTTTGGAGAGTATAAAATCTATCTCTTCCACAGGGCATCCTTCACATAATTTTGAGACAGGGATCTGTAAGAGCCCATTGATTTGTCTTTTCCCTAGGCTAACTGTAATTCCTTCAGAGTTCTTCATATGGTTTCACTTTGACTGTCACCTTTTATATCCTGGTCACTGTAGAAAGTAATTTCTTGTCAATGTCTTTCTAAACTAAATATACTCACCTGGCTATGTTCTGATGGTTTTCTAGTATAGTGGGATAGTCTGGTATAGTAGTATAATGGGTAGTACAATGCAGTCCTTTATTACAACAGAACTTTTCTTCAAGGCCATATCACTGGGTAGTACACTGAGTTCATGCTCAGTTGAAACTCTGGAGTCTTTCTTAAACATGCTCCTGTTCAGCCATGTATATTCCATCCTGTGTGTTTTAGTTGCATTTTAACCCAACTGCAGTACCTTAAGTTAAATTTTATCTTCAGCCTTTTAAAATCTTTTGAGAGCATGGGACGCCTGGGTGGCGCAGTTGGTTAAGCGGCTGCCTTCGGCTCAGGTCATGATCCCAGCATCCTGGGATCGAGTCCCACATCGGGCTCCTTGCTCGGCAGGGAGCCTGCTTCTCCCTCTGCCTCTGCCTGCCACTCTGCCTGCCTGTGCTCACTCTCTCTCTCTCTCTAACTAATAAATAAATAAATAAATAATCTTAAAATCTTTTGAGATCTTGATTGTGTCATGTAATGTGTTTGTTAACCCTTCTGCTTCAGGTCATATACAAATTTAATTAATCATACCTTCTATACTATCATGTAAAATATCCCTGAAAGGGGTGCCTGGGTGGCTCAATTAGTTAAGTAGCTGGCTCTTGATTTCAGCTCAGATCATGATCTCAGGGTCCTGGGATCAAGCCCTGCATTGGGCTGCATGCTCGGTGTTGTGTCTGTTTGAGATTCTTTCTCTCCTTCTATACCCCTCCCCCCACTCATACTTTTTCTCTGTGTCTCAAAATAAATAAATCTTAAAAAAAAAAAAAGAAAAGAAAGAAAGAAAGAAATGTTGACCTTTCATTCTTGGTCAAAATTATTTCATATCCATTTGCACCTTCATTTAGACAAGCAGACTTTCATGTCCCCATCTGTTACCTTTCATCTCTTGCCTAAGTAGGTCTTAAATGCTGGGAATAACTTTTTTGCTTCCATTATCCATCCTTTGCCCATTTTTCTTAAATTTATTATGAAATTGTTATTTAACATAACCAAAATAAATTCACATTGAGCTTTAGTAATTTCTACTATTAGGAAATCTCTACAGATAAACCAAATCCAATAAAATTAAAAGATAATGGGGGAGGGAAATAGGAAAATTCAGAATAACATAATGTGATAAGAGCAGAAAGGGAACGTATTGACCCAAAATGTTATAGTAGTTACTGTAGCAATAATATCTGTAGTAATAACTGCAAATGAAGGAAAGTAATAGCACTGCCAGTAGCGAACAGCTGGTGTGATGCCCTCTGCTGGCAGTGTCCTCTTCCGTCAAGTTCTCTTTTCTGAGGATGAAAATCTAAACTTGTAAATTATTGGTACCCAGTAACCCCTGCTGCTTCAGAATCCTTCATTTTAGCCAACATATTACTATTTCTTGCCTCTCTGCCTTTGCATGTGTTATTCTCCTTCACAGGAATGTTTCTCAAGACCTCTCATATTTCTCCATTAAAACCTGACTCACGTGTCACTTCTTCTGGAAGGCCTTCCCTATTTCCTCATCCCCTGTAGGGTTAGTCACTTTTTGTTTCTGGTTTTTTTTGACTCTGCTTTGTTCCTTTACTTCACTGGAGGTGCCCCTTTTACTATGCTCGTAACATGGTTACATTATGTATTCAAAATTTAACTCTCTAGTTGCAAAAACGTTAATATATGGTAATTTTAGAAAATGCAGAAAATTTTAAAGAAGGAACTAAAAATCACTTTCATCCTTTGGACTAAACATTTTAATACACATGCAAATTTACATCCTTTTTCACTTTATATAAAATTCCCAGAAAGCTTTTTGATAAATATTATTGTTAGTCACTGTGTAGTAGTACACAATACAATTTGCATAGAAAATGATTGTTCTGTTTTTTTAATTAAATTATTTAGTTTTATAAAGAGCTGAAAAACATCTTTATCCATTAGGCTTTTTTTTTTTTAAAGATTTTATTTATTTATTTGTTAGAGAGAGAGAGAGCGAGCACAGGCAGACAGAGGCAGGCAGAGGCAGAGGGAGAAGCAGGCTCCCCGCCGAGCAAGGAGCCCGATGTGGGACTCAATCCCAGGACACCGGGATCATGACCTGAGCTGAAGGCAGCCGCTTAACCAACTGAGCCACCCAGGCGTCCCAGGCTTTTTCAATATATAGCGTAATCTAAATGCTAAAATAAAACGAGAAATGTAATGAA
The DNA here is from genome assembly GCA_003697995.1 of Taxidea taxus jeffersonii. Taxonomy (NCBI): domain Eukaryota; kingdom Metazoa; phylum Chordata; class Mammalia; order Carnivora; family Mustelidae; genus Taxidea; species Taxidea taxus. The sequence continues at coordinate 42,020 of ML101761.1, forward strand.
GTTCAAGATCTAAGGGATGGTAATAGGTCTTTTCAGAGGTATTTCCAAACATTATTGTAATATTGCACTAGGAGTGCATAAGAATGTCTGTAATAAAACAGCTGACACAGTACTGTCATTAAAAATGATTTAATAATAAGATGGGCATCTGATTATTTACATTTGCATTATACTAAGGTGTCAATGCTTTCCTTAGCACTTTCTGTGCGTATTTAATCTATTAAGAATACTAATCCACAGGACGCCTGGGTGGCTCAGTTGGTTAAGCAGCTGCCTTCGGCTCAGGTCATGATCCCAGCATCCTGGGATCGAATCCCACATCGGGCTCCTTGCTCGGCAGGGAGCCTGCTTCTCCCTCTGCCTCTGCCTGCCTCTCTGTCTGCCTGTGCTCTCTCTCTCTCTCTCTAACAAATGAATAAATAAAATCTTTAAAAAAATAAAAATAAAAATAAACCTGTCTATAAAAAATAAATAAATAAAAAAGAATACGAATCCGCTATTAGATAGTGTACTTTTTATGAATTTTCTTTATGATGTGCTTTGTTGTATGGTTATTTAACTTTTATATAATTAAATATCTTTTCCTTTATAGTTTCTTATAGTTTTCCAGTCTCAGAAAATATTTTCTCAACTAAATATTTCATAAACATTCACTTCTTGCGGTTTTCTTTTTTTTTTTTTTTAAGATTTTATTCACTTATTTGACAGAGAGAGATCACAAGTAGGCAGAGAGGCAGGTAGAGAGAGAGGAGGAAGCAGGCTCCCCGCAGAGCAGAGAGCCCGATACAGGGCTTGATCCCAGGACCCTGAGATCATGTCCCAAGCCGAAGGCAGAGGCTTTTACCCATTGAGCTACCCAGGCGCCCCCACTTCTCGGGTTTTAGAGGTCAGGCAAGATGTGTATGTGTGCACCTTGAACTTTGACATCTAGCTCTTCAGTCGCCTAAAATTTATTGGTATGAGTTAGAAATAGAGCCTCCTGTTAGATGCCTTGGTAGAACTCACTTAGTCATTTTTCCTGTGGACAGGATACTGTTATATTTATTGTACATCCCCAGCACTCAGCACAGTAAGCATTTGATATTTACTGAATTAATTTGAATTGAAAAAAATTTGACTAACATTTAAAACAAAGTTTCTTCTCTTCCATTCAGGCTGTCCCTGGAGGAAGAAGTGTAATTACTTTTTCACCAGTAAAAATCAACAGAGTATTTATTATACTATTCAAGTCATTCGTCTGCTTGGAATTTTATGCTCTTCTCCTGAAATAAAATGTAGATGGTATTGTGCTTTAGAATTTGGCATCCCACTGTTCAAAACAGAAAGGTGATCTTTAGCGTAGAAGGTATAAAGTACTTTTTTCCATGGAGAGAATGAATACAGGAATTGAAGTCTAGACAGATACTTCTTTTTCTGAAACTGAAATTCCTTGAAACAAATGCAAGAGTATCACTTTGAAAATTATCCATCTTTCTCAGCAGACTTCTAAATCTGCTTTTTAAATTTTATTCCTGAAATGTGTTTTTTTTTTTTCAAATGTTTTCAAGTCTTGTCGAAAGAAACTTATGAAAGGAATCACATTTAGGTAATCTTTAACTTCTTTTGTAGCGTGCACTGAGTTTTTGTTTTCCTTTCCCCTTCCTCAGAAATTGTTTAGGCTGTATTTATCCATTCAGCATAATGAAACCTTACATCTATGTATTGTTTTTGTTTTAAATTTCTTAAGCACTTTCACAAACATTTCCTCATTGGCTCTTGTAAAAATCTTGAGAGGTAGATGGAGCAGATAGTAT
>ML101762.1:3667-23114 GCA_003697995.1 Taxidea taxus jeffersonii
TGGTTGTTTGTCCAAATACATTTTCCTCTTCTTCCCCAGCAAAAAGCTAGACTACCATGTCCCAGCTTCCCATACCATCAGGTGAAGCCATATGACTGAGTTCTAACCAATAGAATTTGAATGGAAGTGATGTCATAAAAACCTCTCAAGCACCTTTCTCCATGTTCTTTCTCCTTTTAGGTATGACTGGGATGGAAATCATCCCCAGAGAACTCTGGAGCCATGTGTCACCATGGATCTAATTAACATTCATAGAAAACTCAACCCAAATGAAATGAAAATACAACATTATCAGGATTTGTGGGATGCCACTAAAGCAGAACTTAGGCGAAATTTTACACCAAAACCTGCAATATTAGGGGAAAATGTGTGAAAAACCTTAAAAACTAAAGTAGAGCAGATTAAGCCTGAAATAAACAGAAGAAAAAGGATATTAAAAACTAAAGTGAAAACCAATGAAATAGAAAACAAAACAATCCAGGTGGTAAAAAACCTTGTAATAGATATGCAAAAAATAAAAAAGAATCCAAGTATATCACTACAGAAAGCCAACAACACATGGAAGAGAGAAGAAAGGGTCTAGAAAATCTATGGAAACAACCATAAAACAATAAAAAATGGCAATAAATACATATCTATCAATAATTACTTTGACTGTAAATGGACTAACTGCTCCAATCAAAAGACATAGGGTGAAAAAGTGGATTTAAAAAAAGACCCATCTAAAGACATCCTATAAGAGACTCATTTCAAAACTAAAGACACCTAAAGACTGCAAGTGTGGATATGAAGAAACATTCTTCATGCAAATGGATGTCAAAAGAAAGCCAGAGTAACAATACTTACATTAGACAAAATAGACTTTAAAACAAAGACTGTAACAAGAGGCAAAGAAGCACACTATATAATAATAAAAGGACAATCCATTAAGAAGATGTAACAATTGTAAATATTTATGCATCCAATATGAGAGCACCCAAATAACACAAAACAGGTAACAGCAAAATAAAGAAAATAATTGATAATAATACAACAATAGTAGGGGACTTTAACACCCCACTTACACTGATGGACAGATCACCCAAACAGAAAATAAACAAGGAAACTGGTTTTAAATGACACACTGGACCAAATGGAGTTAGTAGATACATTCAGAACATTCCATCCTAAAGCAGCAGAATACATACACATTCTTTTCAAGTGCACATAGAACATTCTCCAGAAGAGATCAAATATTAGGCCACAAGATAAGTCTCAAAATTGAAAAAAATCAAAGTCATACCATGCATCTTTTCTGACCACAATGCTATGAAACTAGAAATTAACCATGAAAAAATTTGGAAGGACCACAAACACATGGTGGTTAAATAACATGCTACTAAACAATGAATGGGTCAACCACAAACTAAAAGAAGAAATTAAAGATTAGAGGGAAACAAATGAAAATGAAAACGCAACCATCCAAAATCTTTGGGATACAGCAAAAGCAATCCTAAGAGGGAAGTCAATAGCAATGCAGGCATACCTCAAGAGGAAAGAAAAATCTCAAATAAAAAATCTAACCTTATGTCTAAAGGAGCTAGAAAAAGAACAAACAAAACCCAAACCCAGCAAAAAGAAAGACATAATTATATTAGAGCAAAAAAAAGTGATATAGAAACTAAAAACAAAACAAAACAAAAACAAAAACAAAAAACCACAATAGAATAGACCAATGAAAACAGGAACTGGTTCTCTGAAAAGATCAACAAAATTGATAAACCTTTAGACAGACTTATCAAAACAGAAAGAGAAAGAGCGAGTGAAAGGGAGAAAGAGAAAGGACCCAAATAAAATCACTAATAAAAGAGGAGAAATAACAGCAAACACCAGAGAAATACAAACAATTGTAACAGTATTATGAAAACCTATATGCCAAAAAACTGAACAACTCAGACAAAATCGATAATTTCCTAAAAATATATAATCTGCCAGAACTAAAGTAGGAAGAAATAGAAAATTTGAATAGATCTATTATCAGCAATGAAATTGAATCAGTAATTAAAAAAAAAAAAAACTCCCAAAACTCAGGGTCCAGGATCAGGCAGCTTCACAGGTAAATTCTACCAAACATTTAAAGAGAGCAAATACCTATTTCTTCTCAAACTATTCAAAAAAATAGAAATGGAAGGAAAACTTCCAAATTCTATGAGGCCAGCACTGTCCTGATACCAACACCAGATAAAGAAATCACCAAAAAAAAAAAAAGAACTACAGGTCAATATCTCTGATGAACATCGATGAAAAATCTCAGCAAAATATTACCAAATTGAATCCAACAATACATTACAAAATCATTTATGATGACCAAGGTCAAGTGGAATTTACTCTGGGGATGCAAGGGTGGTTCAATATAGATAAAACAATGTAATATGTCTCATCAATAAGAGAAAGATAAAAAAAATAGGATCATTTCTTTTTTTAAGTTTTTATTTATATTCTAGTTAGTTAACATACAGTATAATATTAGTTTCAGGGATAAAATACAGTGATTCAACACTTCCATACAACACCCAGTGCTCATCACAACAAGTGCACCCCTTAATCCCCACATCTATTTAACCCTCTCCACCTACCCACCTCCATTCTGGTAACCATCACATTGTTCTCCACAGTTAACAGACTGCTTCTTGGTTTGTGTGTGTCTCTCTCTTTCCCTTCACTCATTTGTTTTGTTTCTTAAATTCCACATATTTGTGAAATCATACAGTACTTATCTTTCTCTGACTTACTTCACTTAGTAAAATACTCTCTAGCTCCATCCATGTCATTACAAATAACAAGATTTCCTTCTTTTTTATGGCTGAATAATCTTCCATTATATATTTTTATATATGTTTGTGTATATACATGCATACATACACATATACATATATACCACCTCTTCTTTATCCAGTCATTAGTCAATGGACATTTGGTTGTTTCCATAATTTGGCTATTGTAGATAATGCTACTATGAATATCAGGGTGCATATATACCTTTGAACAAATTTAATGCAATTGCTATCAAAATACCAACAGCATTTTTCACAGAGTTAGAACAAACAATCCTAAAATTTGTACAGAGCCACAGAAGACCCTGAAGGCAAAAGCAATTTTGAAAAACAAAAAAAAAGCAAAATGAGGCATCACAATTCTGGACTTCCAATTATATTACATAGCTGTAGTGATTTTAATAGTATGGTACAGCATAAAAATAGACACATAGATCAACAGAACAGATGAGAAAACCCAGAAATAAATTCTAATTATATGATCAATGAAACTTCAACAAAGAAGTAATAAATATACAATGAGAAAAAGACAATCTCTTCAACAAATGATGTTGGGAAAACTGGACAGCCACATGCAAAAGAATGAAGCTGGACCACTTTCTTTGATTATATATAAAAATAAATTCAAAATGGACTGAAGACCTATAAGTGAGACGTATAACCATAAAAATTCTAGGAGAGAGCACAGGCAACATTTCTCTGACACTGGCTCTAGGAATATTTTTCTAGATATGTCTCCTGAGGCAAGAAAAATAAAAGCAAAAATGAGCTATTGAGACTACATCAAAATAAAAAGCTTTTGCAGAGCAAAGGAAATAATCAACAAAACTAAATGGCAACCTGCAGAATGAGAGATCATTTGCAAATGACATATCGATAAAGGGTTAGCATCTAAAATATAGAAAGAACTGATAATAACTCAACACCCTAAAACCAAATAATTCAATTATAAATGGGCAGAAGACATGAACAGACATTTCTCCAAAGACAACATCCTAATGGCCAACAGACACATGAAAAGATGCTTAATACCACTGATCATTAGGGAAATGTAAATCAAAACCACAAGGAGATATCACCTCACACTTGTCAGAATGGTGAAACACAAAACACAAGAAACAACAAGTACTGGCAAGTATGTGGAGAAAAAAGGAACCCTCTTGCACTGTTGGTGGGAATGCAACCAGTGTAGCCACTGTGGAAAACAGTATGGAGTTTCCTCAAAAAGTTAAAAATAGAATTACACTTTGATCCAGTGTTTGCACTACTGGGTATTTACCCCCCAAATACAAAAACACTAATTAAGAGGAATACATGCACCCCTATGTTTATTGCAACATTAGCTTCAGTAGCCAAACTATGGAAGCAGCCCAAGTGTTCATCAATAGATGCATGGATGAAGATATGGTATGCCAAAAAGACACATGAAAAGATGCTCAACATCACTCATCATCAGGGAAATGTACATCAAAACTACAATGAGATATCACCTGAAACCTGTTGGAATTGCTAAAATTAAGAAGACAAGAAACAACAAATGTTGGCAAGGATGTGGAGATAAAGGAACCCTGGTGCACTATTGGTAGGAATGTAAATTGGTAAAACCATTGTGGAAAACAGTATGAAGATTCCTCAAAAAATTACAAATAGAATTACCATACATTCCCACAATTCTACCTTTGGGTATTTACCCACGGAAAATGAAAACACTAATTACAGAAGACAGATGCACCCCCAAAATTATTTCAGCATGACCTATAATAGCCAAGATATGGAAGCAACCTAAATGTCCATCAGTAGACAAATGAATACATTAAATGTGGTGTATATATATGACAGAATATTACATGGCCATATAAAGGATGGGATCATGCATTTAAGACAACACAGATGAACCTAAAGGGTATTATGCTAAATGAATTAAATCAGACTGAGAAAGATAGACACCATATAATCCTACTCATAAATGGAATCTTAAAAAAATGAATAAACAAAACACAGAATCAGAACTATAAATACAATGAACAAACTGATTACCAGAGGGGAAGGGGGTGGGAAGTTGGGTAAAATGGATGAATGAGAAAGGTAGATACAGGCCTCCAGTTATGGAATGAGTAAGTCACGGGAATAAAAATCAGAGCATAAGGAATATACTCAATGATATTGTAATAGCTATGTAATGGGACAGATGGTAGCTATACTTGTGAACATAGTAAAATGTATAAACTTGTCAAACTTAGTGAAGTTGTACATCTGAACCTAAAGTAACATCGTCAATTATACTAAATAAAAAAAAAAAAAGATGTAAGACACATGCACAGTGGAATGTACTCAGCCATAAAAAGGAATGAAATCTTGCCATTTGCAACACAGTAGATAGATCTAGGGGGCATAATGTTAAGTGAAATAAGTCAATCAGAGAAAGACAAATACCAAATGATTTCACTCATATGTAGAATTTAAAAGACAAAACAAATGGGGGCACTTGGGTGGCTCAGTGGGTTAAAGCCTCTGCCTTCAGTTCGGGTTGTGATCCCGGGGTCCTGGAATCGAGCCCTGCATCAGGCTCTCTGCTCCACAGCCTGCTTCCCTTCCTCTTTCTCTGCCTGCCTCTCTGCCTGCCTGTAATCTCTATCAAATATATAAATTTTTAAAATATAAAATAAATAAATAAATGCATAAAAATAAAAGACAAAACAAATGAACAAGAAAAGAAGAGACAAACAGGCATGCCTGGGTGGCTCAGGTAGTTAAGCATCTGACTCTTGGTTAAGCATCTGATTCAGCTTAGGTCTTGATCTCAGGGTTGTGGGTGTAGGCCTTGTGTTGGGCTCTGGGCTAGGTGTGGAGCCTACTTAAAAAAAAAAAAAGAAGAGACAAAAAAAAACCCACCCAAAACAAAAACCAAACAAACAAAGAAAACAGCCTCTTAAATATACAGAACAAACTGGTAGTTACCAGAGGGGAGGTTGGTAGGGGATGGCTGAAATAGGTGAAGGGGATTAATAGTATATTTATTGTGATATGCACTGAATAATATATAGAGTTGTTGAGTCACTACATTTTACACCCAAAACTAAAATGACACCATATCTTAATTATACTAGCATTTTCAAAGTGCAAATTTTTTTAAAATTAAAATCTTCTAGAACTACCTTATGACCCAGCAATTGCAATACTAGGTATTTACCCAAAGGCTAAAAAATACTGATCCACAGGGGCACATGCACCCTGATGTAGATAGCAGCATTATCAACAAAAGCCAAATTATGGAAAGAGCCCAAATGTCCACTGACTGATGAATAGATAAAGCAGATGTGGGTTATATATAATATTCACATACATAGATGAATATTACTCAGCCATTAAAAAGAATGAAATGTTGCCATTTGCAATGACGTGGATAAAGCCAGAGTGTATTATGCTAAACAAAATCAAAATCAGTCACAGAAAGACAAACACTATATGATTTCACAACTGTGTGGAATTTCAGAAACAAAACAGATGAACATAAGGGAGGGGGGGGGAAGAGAGGGAGGCAAACCAGGAAATAAGACTCTTAGTTATAGAGAGCAATCTGAGGGTGGCTGGATGGGATGTTGGGGAGTGGGGGGAATAAATGAGTGCTGAGTATTAAGATGCGCACTTGTTGTGAAGAGCACTGGGTGTTATATTTAAGTAATGAATCACTAAATTCTACTCCTGAAAACAATATTACAGTATATATTAACTAACTAAAATTTAAGTAAAAACATAAAAAAAAAATCTGGGCCTAATGTTCAGAGACTGGGAAAGTCAGAGATTTGAAGCTTCAGGGGATTTGTAGTGGCAAATTCTCTAGAGGGAGCCATGTAGCAAGAAATGAGGGTAGCCTCTAGCAGCTGCGAGCAGCCCTTAAAGGACAGCCAGCAAGAAAATGAGGACCTCAGTCCTACAACTAGAAGGAATTGAATTCAGTTAACAACCTGAATGAACTTTGAAGCAGATTTTTTTCACCAGAACCACCAAAAAGGAAAGCAGCCCAGCTGACATCTTGATTTCAGCCTTATAATATCATAAGCAGAGAAATCTGGCCACACTGTACCTAGACTTCTGCTATAGACCTAGACCTAACTAAAACTAACACAAGTGTTGTTCTAAGCAGCTAAGACTGTAGTAATTTGTTAACCAGCAAGAGAAAACCACTACAAACTGGAAACAACCTAAGTGTCTACCAACAGATAAATTGTAGTATAGTCACACAATGGAATACTCTGAGCAATAAAGAGAAATAACCTACTGATGCACACAACAACAGGGATAAATTTTAAAATAATTCTGCTGAGTGAAAGAAGCAAAAAAAAGAGAGTGAGAGAGAGAGAGAGACTACATATCATATGATCCCATTTATATAAAACTCTAGAAAATGCAAACTAATCTATAGTGACAGAAAGAAGATGAATGGTTGCTAAGAGATGGGGGACAGTGAAAGATGTGGAGGGATTACAAAAGGGTATACAAAAACTTTTGGGGGTAATGAATATGCTCATTATCTTGATTGCGGTGATTTTCATGTGTACATATGTCAAAACTTTGTCTAAAGTGTCATAGGGGCGCCTGGATGGCTCAGTGGGTTAAAGCCTCTGCCTTCGGCTCGGGTCATGGTCCCAGGGTCCTGGGATGGGGCAGAGAGCCCTACATGGGGCTCTCTGCTCATCGGGGAGCCTGCTTTCCCCTCTCTCTCTGCCTGCCTCTGCCTACTTGTGATCTCTGTCTGTCAAGTAAATAAAATAAAATCTTTAAAAAAAAGTGTCATAAATAGATATTTCAATTATTCTTCAATAAAGCAGTTTTTAAAAGTAAAACCTTAAATCATATTTTAAAAGAAGCAATGGAAAAGGAAAATTTGAACACAATGAAAATGAAATTAAAGACTACATATCTAAAAATAAATAGAGTCTCTGGGGGATTTTTTTGTTTTCTTTGAGAACCAATTTAAATTCTGCAATGAGAGATGGATCTGAAATTTGCTAAAGTAATTATGGTTGATCCTCATTATTTGTGGGTTACATATTTGTGAATTTGTTTACTCAATGAAATTTATTTGTAACCCCAAAACCAATACTCATAGTGCTTTTGTAGTTATTTACGAGCACGTGAATGAGCAGAGTGGTGAAAAATTTTAGTCGATGTGCATGTTTTTAGCTAAGGTCAAACAAAGCAACATTCTGCCTTTTTTTTTTAAGATTTTTATTTATTTACTTGTCAGAGAGAGAGAGGGAGAGAGAGCGAGTGAGCACAGGCAGAGGCAGAGGGAGAAGCAGGCTCCCCGCCGAGCAAGGAGCCGATGTGGGACTCGATCCCAGGACGCTGGGATCATGACCTGAGCCGAAGGCAGCCGCTTAACCAACTGAGCCACCCAGGCATCCCAACATTCTGCCTTTTTATTGTAGATCTCATACTGTCAATAATTATCCTTTTTGTGATCTATGTAGTGCTATAGTTTTTGCATTTTTGCACTTTTTGTCAGTGATTTCACTGTTCAAAATGGCCCTGAAGCATAATGCAAAACACTATCTCATGTTCCTAAGTGCATGAAGGCTGTGATGTGCCTTACAGAAAAAGTGTATGTGGTAGATAATTTTCATTCAGCTATGAGTTATAGTGCTGCTGTTGGCAGAGTTCAATGTTAATGAATCAACTAACAATCCCTTATAAGGTGTCTTTAAATAAAAACACACATAAAACAAAACTATGTATTGACTGGTTGACAAAAACGTAATCAGAAGCTTGCAAGGACCTAACCCTGTATTTTTCCTTGAGAGCAACAGTTCAGTATTTGTTAATTCAGTGTTCACAGCAACTTTATAGAACATAACATGAAGAATGAGAATTTTTACTCTCAATAATAAATAAAAATGAGGTTCTATGATCGAATGGCTTATATGGGTAGTCAGAGGATTTAGAAACAATTATTTCTCTGATGACTTCCGCTTTGCCTATTTTTTAATGACATAAACTAAATTCAATGAATTATGCAGATTTTTAATTCCTTATTCTCCACTGAAGGTATTTTGCTCTTTCTTCTCTTTGCTCAAGTTTTCAACCCCATCTACCACTATCTTTAATTTCAAATGACCCTGTCCATTTCATACTTTAAGCCTCACTTCCAATGAGAATGCCTCAATTCCAGTAAGAATGTTAATTCTTTAAAAAAAGATTTTATTGGGACGCCTGGGTGGCTCAGTGGGTTAAGCCGCTGCCTTCGGCTCAGGTCATGATCCCAGCGTCCTGGGATCGAGTCCCACATCGGGCTCTCTGCTCGGCAGGGAGCCTGCTTCTCCCTTCCCCTCTCTGCCTGCCTCTGCCTGCTTGTGTGATCTCTGTCTATCAAATAAATAAATAAAATCTTTTAAAAAAAAGATTTTATTTATTTAAAAAAAAAGATTTTATTTATTCACTTGAGAGAGAGAGAGAGAGAGAGAGCGCAAACATGAGCAGAGCAGGGGTTGGAGGAGGGGCAGAAGGAGAGGGAGAAGCAGACTCCCTGCTGAGCAGGGAGCCCAACGTGGGGCTGGATCCCAGGATCCTGAGATCATGACCTGAGCTGAAAGCAGACCCTTAACCAACTGAGCCACCTATGCACCCCTAGAATATTAATTCTTAAACCCCTTTTCTTTAAGGAAATTCAGGAACTCCTGTTGCTGAGAAATTTTCTCTCCCACTAGATTGTAAACTCTTTTAGTTTATGAGTTTTAGTTCTATGAGTTATAGGTGCAGAATGCTTTTATTACACTCCACCACCACCAAAAACCTTCAAGAATCAGGAGGAAGCAATGGGGTATGGCACCTGCAAAGGCAAAGTTAACAGAAGAAGGCTTTGAAATACATCTCAAGGTCAATAGAGACAGATGCTCTTTTAGCATAAAAATATCTTAAAAATTACGCTACTAAGAACACGAATACGATTCCTTTCCCCTGGTATACATGCCCTGTGTAATCCTCTCTCCTTGGATACAGGAAAAAAAGGTCTTCATGGGGTATTTTTTAAAGGTGGAAGGAGTGTCCAAGAGAAGCAGTGCTGCTCTAGGCATATACTTCGTGCAAGGGAAGCTGGATTTAGGGGTACCATGCTCAACTTTTCAACTCTCACATGTATATTCTGTATGATTTGGATTTTATCATTGTAAAACTGGAATACAGAACTAATTGAATCTTGTTTGGGCTTCCTTGTATGTTCATTCAAAAGAGAGGGGAGCATTTTCATTCCCTTTTCCAATCAGTGTAAGATAAGAGTAGGTGACAAGGGGCACCTGGGTGGCTCAGTGGGTTAAGCCTTTGCCTTCGGCTCAGGTCATGATATCAGGTTCCTGAGATCCAGTCCTGCAATGGGCTCTCTGCTCAGCAGGGAGCCTGCTTCCCACCGCCCCCCCCCCCGCCCGCCTCTCTCTGCCTGCCTCTCTGCCTACTTGTGATCTCTCTGTGTGTCAAATAAATAAATAAAATCTTAAAAAAAAAAAGAGTAGGTGACAGGGAAAGAAAAGAAAATCTCTCCTAGAACTCATCTGACCTACTAAACAGACCTACTTTAATCTTCCATGTTATCAAATGTACACTAATGGGGTAAAGGGGGCATTGTCAGCTTAACTGCAGGGGAAACTATTATGTTTAGTGTAATGGAAGAGAAATGGTCATAAGCATTTCAAAATTGTTCCAAATATTTTTTTCAAAAGAGAAATAATTTGTTGCTAGAAAGAAGACTTGTTATAACTTCACTATGAGATTCCCTTACACTCTGCTTAACCTCTTATTTAAAGAGGTCCCTGGGGGTGCCTGGGTGGCTCAGTCGTTCATTAAGTGTCTGCCTTCGGCTCAGGTCATGATCCCAGGGTCCTGGGATGGAGCCCCGCATCGGGCTCCCTGCTCGGTGGGAAGTCTGCTTCTGACTTTCCCACTCCTCCTGCCTGTGTTCCCTCTCTCACTGTGTCTCTCCCTATCAAATAAATAAAATATTTAAAAAAAATAAAATAAAATAGTGTTTAAAAAAATAAAATAAAGAGGTCCCTGTTATGTACAGTACCATCACACATAAAACTGAAAGAAGTTTTGGGGAGTGGGGAAAACTACTTTGATCCTTCATTTCTCACTCAAGATAAGTATGGCAGTCTCAGGTGTTCATATTCCTCATGACAGTTTTTTTATATTGCACACAAAGAAATAATGTCTTCAGAAACTTTTTTCTACAACCTGGGATATATTTCAGTGTAATGACATAAGCCTAAATAATGAAAATTGTATGACTGCTTTACTGTCAAAAGTATAACCTGTGAAATTGCTGGACAAATACATAGTCTGTAGACTACTTGTTCAAACCTTAGAGTATTAATAATACTCTAATATTAATATTAATTATTTAATATTAATAATGTAATAAAAATACTAACAATGCATACTCTATTAGAGGAAAAACATTGTGATTTAAAGCTTACCAACAGTTATTATGACCGTTTGATCATCTGTGGAACACTTCTTTCTTTTACTTAAGGAACTTGAAGGAGAAGGCTTATGAAAGTTCAATTTTGATGATGAATATTCCATCTCATTAAGTAGCATGCAAAATTAACTGTTAGTTTTCTCATATTCTTTATCTGGGACAAGACTTTTTGGCTTTCAATTTTAAATCCATCAGAAGAAAATTCTACATTTGTGCGAAAAATGTTCCTTTGTTTCCCTCTGATGCTTCATTTCTGTAGTTAAAAAAAAGATATAGGGCGCCTGGGTGGCTCAGTGGGTTAAAGCCTCTGCCTTCATCTCAGGTAATGATCCCAGGGTCCTGATCGAGCTCTCTGCTCAGCCAGGAGCCTGCTTCCTCCTCTCTCCCTCAGCCTGCCTTTCTGTCTACTTGTGATCTCTGCCTGTCAAATAAATAAATAAATAAATAAATAAATCTTTGAAAAAAAAGATACTTATGAGAAAACTATAGTTTTTCTAGCTTTTAATAATATATCTGACTTGTTAGGAGACTGCCATGAATTTTCCAATATAAATGTAGTGATTACTCTTTTTGATACATTTGTATCATTTGAATAGCACTTAGTAACTCAAATGTGATGTTAACTATAGATCACATTCTAGATTTACATTTTGTTTCTTTTCAGAGTATTTTTTACTTTAGATACCTCTTTTGTGATTCATCTTTGCCACTTATCAATTTAAATTCATCATATATGACTTTTGATTTTTTTCATGACAGCCTCCATTTGGCCTTAGAAACTTATTATTTTGGGGCACCTGAGTAGCTGAGTTGGTTAAGCATATGCCTTTGGCTCAGGTCATGATCCCAGGGTCTTGGGGTCTGGTCCCTCATCAGGTTCCTTGCTCAGCAGGGAGCCTACTTCTCTCTCTCTCCCTCTGCTTGCTGCTCTACCTACTTGTGATCTCTCTCTCTCATAAATAAATAAAATCTTTTTAAAAAATAAACTGATTATTTTGTAGATCTGAGTGAAGTTCTTTCAAGATGTTCTGAAAGATCATAGCTATTGCCAATTTTAATGAAAATAGGAATTTTATCTTTTCTTGAATAAATTCTAAAACTGCTCTACTTTTTTTTTGCTTTTTTAATAAAATGAATAACTATTCCAAATCTGTTATTTGCTATATCCAATGCTTTTTTTGAGTTACCTTTTGTATGCTTATCCTATTATAATCAAACCTACATTTTCTGTAACGTGGTGGCTCTTTTGAATTTGGTTGATTTTTGTTTCACAGAGGTTAAGAAGAATGAAGGACTTCTGCTTTCCAGATTGGTCAAATTTTGGTAAATAATATTTCTGAGAACACCTGCCAAGTGTTTCTACCATTTATGAAACTACATAAAAATCATAATCCTTCATGACATGCTTTAAACAAAACACTGTGGGTGTTTTTCCTTTATTTTTCTGTTTAACATATAAACATTTTTTAAATGCAATGACTGAAACAAATCATATGGTATCTATGTTCTGAAACTCAGATAAATTAACTTTGAGTTAAGAGATGTTAGCAATGTACTAAAAACATAATTTCTGTTTCATTTTTAGTTTGAAATGATAGTTTTCATCATCCTGAAGAGCACTGGTTAAATTTAATACTGAAATGCTTACTAAGACTTTTTAATTCCCATGTGCTTTCCTCAATGCATATACTAATTATGTGTCAAATGACATTGTTAAAATTTATTAAAGTATGTTGAATTAGTATTATTTTTTAAAATTCTGAAATATCCTTTATTTTTTTATTTTTAATTTAATTTTTCTTCAGGGTTCCAAGATTCATTGTTTGTGCACCACACCCAGTGCTCCATACAATATGGCCAACTAATCTTTGACAAAGCAGGAAAAAATATACAGTGGAAAAAAGACAGTCTCTTCAATAAATGGTTCTGGGGAAATTGGACATCTATGTATAGAAAAATGAAACTCAACCATTCTCTTACACCATACACAAAAATAAATTTGAACTGGATAAAAGACCTCAACATGAGGCAGGAATCTATCAAAATCCTAGAGAACATAGGCAGTAACCTCTTCAACACAGGCCACAGCAACTTCTTTCAAAGGAAAAGGATATAAAAGCAAAAATGAACTTTTGGGACTTCATCAAGATCAAAAGCTTCTGCACACCAAAGGAAACAGTCAAGAAAACAAAGAGGCAACCCACGGAATGGGAGAAGATATTCACAAATGAATTAGTATTCTTTTCAATTGTCTTCGTTCTTAAAGTTATTTAAAATTCCTTTGTAATATGTAATCTATACCTCTGTGTTTCTTCAAACTTAAAATTCCAACATCACTTTTGATGTTTAAGTAGAACTAAGTTTCTTTTTTCTTATCTTTTTAAAATAGATATTTCTACATTTCCACTGATACTTTTTAATTTATAAACTGATTTTTTAAATAATTCCAGATAAAAGTTTCTGTTGCCAATTTTGCCTTTATTTCATATTTTTTGTTGGAACTCTGTTTTTCTAACATCCATAAAATCATTTTTCTCCCCAATACTCTAATAAATTAAATTCTTGGAAGTATGGCCTACTCTGAATTTGAAGATGGTAGCTGCCTAATACAAGTAGTTTTTTTTCAGCACTGATATTGTTTCCCTTTTATTTGATCTGAAAAGCATAATAAAACATAATTATAACATAATAAAGCAGATGTTTTAAATCACTGTTATATAATGTTAAATCATTAATTATTATAATCAAAATTATTTCATAAAGTTCTAAGCATTAGTCAGAAATGACATTGGGAAAAAAAAATCTGCTAAAGAATGTAATATGAGGGAGGGGTCAAGATGGCGGAGAAGTAGCAGGCTGAGATGACATCAGGCAGCAGGAGATCAGCTAGATAACCTATCAAACCATTCCGAACACCTACGAATCCAACAGAGATTGAAGAGAAGAAGAGCAACAATTCTAGAAACAGAAAATTGACCACTTTCTGAAAGGTAGGACCAGCGGAGAAGTGAATCCAACGCAACAGGAAGATAGACCCTGGGGAGAGGGGCCAGCTCCCGGGCAAGCGGTGGAACAATGGAGCACAAAATCAGGACTTTTACAAGTCTGCTCCATGGAGGGACATCGCTCCAGAGGCTAAACTGGGGTGAAGACCTTGCAGGGTCAACGTGGACTCAGGGCCCGCAGGGTCACAGAAGGACTGAGGGTGTCTGAGTATCGCAGAGCTCACAGGTATTAGAGCGGGGAAGTTGGCTGCGGAGACAGAACCAAGAAGTGAACTCTCAACTGGGAGTTACCTAGAACCATGATCTGTGACATGGGCCGGTGCTCTATGCGTGGGCTCCCCACAAGATCCAGGGAGACTCCGACCTGGGAGAGCCCAGGGATCTGCGGGGATCGGAGACTCCGGGTGGGACTCTGTGCCAGAGACAGAGACACGTGGTCACAGACTGGGTGACCTCAGAGCGCAGCCAGAGGCCAGTGAGACGGAAGTGATTGCGTGCGATTTTCTCCAAGCACGGCTGGAGGCTGGGGAGACGGGAGTGATTAAGCGCTTTTCTCTGAAGGCGCACTGAAGACTGGGGCCCTGAGCTCTCAGCTCCTCCAAGCCAGAGATTGGGAGGCCACCATTTTCATTCCCGTCCTCCGGAACTCTACGGAAAGCGTTCAGGGAACAAAAGCCCCCAAAAGCGAACCTGAGAGGATTACTTAGCCCAGACTGTGGTAAGGGCGGTGCAATTCCGCCTGGGGCGGAGACACTTGAAAATCACTACAACAGGCCCCTCCCCCAGAAGATCAACAAGAAATCCAGCCAAGACCAAGTTCACTTAACAAGGAGAACAGCAAATTCCAGAGGAGGAGAAAGCAAAGCATGGAATTCTTGGCTTTCTCCCCATGAATCTTTAGTCTTGCAAAGTTAATTAATTTTTAAAAAAATTTTTTTCTCTTCTGCTATTTTTTTTAACTTTTACCCTTTCCTCTTTTAACGTTTTTTAACTAGTTTATCTTAATAACTTTCTTTAAAAAAATATTTTTTGAACCTTTATTATTATAGTCACATTTTATCCTTCACTGTATCTAACTTTATTCTTTGTATACACATAGGGTTTTTCTTTCTTCTAAAAAATTTGGGGTACAACTTCTTCTAATAGATCAAAATACACCCCAAATCTAGTACTGGGCTTGATCTAGTCTCCAGCCCAAGGAAGTTCTCTCCACTTTCTTTTTTTTTAAATTCTCCCTACCAACTTAACTTATCAACTCCTTTGTTAGAAAAAAAATTTTTTTTCATCTTTATAGTCATATTTCATCCCTTCATTGTGTTTACCCTTATATATATTTTTCATTCTTTAAAATTTTGGGAGGTAGTTCCTTCTAAGAGAACAAAATACTCCCAAAATTAAGTGGGTGACCCTGTTCTAGTCACCAGTCTAATACATATATATATTTTTTTCTTTTTTTATATTTTTTTCTTTATTTGTGTTCTCTTTTTTTTTATTTTTTTTTCTCTTTTTTGAACTTTTTTTTTCCCCCCTTTTCCCCCCCCCCCCCCATGATTTGGGGTCTCTTCTGATTTGGTTAAAGCACATCTTCCTGGGGTCTTTGCCACCCTTTCAGTATTACATTTGCTCCTTCATTTATTCTTATCGGGACAAAATGACAAGGCAGAAAAACTCACCACAAAGAAAAGAACAGGAGGCAGTACTGAAGGCTAGGGACCTAATCAATACAGACATTGGTAATATGTCAGATCTGGAATTCAGGACGATGATTCTCAAGGATCTAGCCGGGCTCGAAAAAGGCATGGAAGATATTAGAGAAACCCTGTCCAGAGAAATAAAAGCCCTTTCTGGAGAAATAAAAGAACTAAAATCTAACCAAGTTGAAATCAAAAAAGCTAATAATGAGGTGCAATCAAAAATGGAGTCTCTTACTGCTAGGATAAATGAGGCAGAAGAAAGAATTAGTGATATAGAAGACCAAATGACAGAGAATAAAGAAGCTGAGCAAAAGAGAGACAAACAACTACTGGATCACGAGGGGAGAATTCGAGAGATAAGTGATACCATAAGATGAAACAACATTAGAATAATTGGGATTCCAGAAGAAGAAGAAAGAGAGAGAGGAGCAGAAGGTATATTGGAGAGAATTATTGTAGAGAATTTCCCTAATATAGCAAAGGGAACAAGCATCAAAATCCAGGAGGTGCAGAGAGTACCCCTCAAAATCAATAGGAATAGGTCCACACCCCGTCATCTAATAGTAAAATTTACAAGTCTTAGCGACAAAGAGAAAATCCTGAAAGCAGCCCGGGACAAGAAGTCTGTAACATACAATGGTAAAAATATTAGATTGGCAGCAGACTTATCCACAGAGACCTGGCAGGCCAGAAAGAACTGGCATGGTATATTCAGAGCACTAAACAAGAAAAACATGCAGCCAAGAATACTTTATCCAGCTAGGTTATCATTGAAAATAGAAAGAGAGATAAAAAGTTCCAGGACAAACAAAAACTGAAAGAATTTGTAAACACCAAACCAGCTCTACAGAAATATTGAAAGGGGTCCTCTAAGCAAAGAGAGACCCTAAAAGTATTATCAGAAAGGAACAAAAACAATATACAGTAACAATCACCTTACAGGCAATACAATGGCACTAAATTCATATCTCTCAATAGTTACCCTGAATGTAAATGGGCTAAATGCCCCAATCAAAAGACACAGGGTTTCAGAATGGATAAAAAAACAAAACCCATCAATATGCTGCCTACAAGAAACTCATTTCAGACCTGAAGACACCTCCAGATTGAAAGTGAGGGGGTGGAAAACAATTTACCATGCTAATGGACATCAGAAGAAAGCTGGGGTGGCAATCCTTATATCAGATCAATTAGATTTTAAGCCAAAGACTATAATAAGAGATGAGGAAGAACACTACATCATACTCAAAGGGTCTGTCCAACAAGAAGATCTAACAATTTTAAATATCTATGCCCCTAACATGGGAGCAGCCAACTATATAAACCAACTAATAACAAAATCAAAGAAACACTTTGACAAGAATACAATAATAGTTGGAGACTTTAACACACCCCTCACTGAAATGGACAGATCATCCAAGCAAAAGGTCAACAAGGAAATAAAGGTCTTAAATGACAGACTGGACCAGATGGACATCACAGATATATTCAGAACATTCCACCCCAAAGCAACAGAATACACATTCTTCTCTAGTGCCCATGGAACATTCTCCAGAATAGATCACATCCTGGGTCATAAATCAGGTCTCAACAGGTATCAAAAGATTGGGATCATTCCCTGCATATTTTCAGACCACAATGCTCTGAAGCTAGAACTCAATCACAAGAGGAAATTTGGAAAGAGCACAAATACATGGAGACTCAACAGCATCCTTCTAAAAAATGAATGGGTCAACCAGGAAATTAAAGAAGAATTGAAAAAAACCATGGAAACAAATGATAATGAAAACACAACGGTCCAAAATCTGTGGGACACAACAAAGGCAGTCCTGAGAGGAAAATATATAGCCATACAAGCCTATCTCAACAAACAGGAAAGGTCTCAAATACACAACCTAACCCTACACCTAAAGGAGCTCGAGAAAGAACAACAAAGAAAGCCTAAACCCAGCAGGAGAAGAGAAATAATAAAGATCAAAGCAGAAATCAATGAAATAGAAACCAAAAAAACAATACAACAAATCAATGAAACTAGGAGCTGGTTCTTTGAAAGAATTAATAAGATTGATAAATCCCTGGCCAGACTTATCAAAAAGAAAAGAAAAAGGACCCAAATAAATAAAATCATGAATGAAAGAGGAGAGATCACAACCAACACCAAAGAAATACAAACAATCATAAGAACATATTATGAGCAACTCTATGCCAACAAATTCGACAATCTGGAAGAAATGGGTGCTTCCCTAGAGACATATAAACTGCCAAAACTGAACCAGGAAGAAATAGAAAACCTGAATAGGCCCATAACCAGTAAGGAGATTGAAACAGTCATCAACAATCTCCAAACAAACAAAAGCCCAGGGCCAGATGGCTTTCCAGGGGAATTCTACCAAACATTTAAAGAAGAATTAATTCCTATTCTCCTGAAACTGTTCCAAAAAATAGAAGTGGAAGGAAAACTTCCAAATTCATTTTATGAGGCTAGCATCACCTTGATCCCCAAACCAGACAAGAATCCCATCAAAAAAGAGAATTACAGACCAATATCCTTGATGAACACAGATGCAAAAATTCTCACCAAAATACTAGCCAATAGGATCCAACAGTACATTAAAAGGATTATTCACCACGACCAAGTGGGATTTATTCCAGGGCAGCAGGGTTGGTTCAACATCCATAAATCAATCAATGTGATACAATACATTAATAAAAGAAAGAACAAGAACCATATGATACTCTCAATAGATGCTGAAAAAGCATTTGACAAAGTACAGCATCCCTTCCTAATCAAAACTCTTCAAAGTGTAGGGATAGAAGGCACATACCTCAATATTATCAAAGCCATCTATGAAAAACCCACCACAAGTATCATTCTCAATGGAGAAAAACTGAGAGCTTTTCTGCTAAGGTCAGGAACACGGCAGGATGTACGTTATCACCACTGCTATTCAACATAGTACTAGAAGTCTTAGCCTCAGCAATCAGACAACAAAAAGAAATTAAAGGCATCCAAATCAGCAAAGAAGAAATCAAACTATCACTCTTTGCAGACAATATGGTACTATATGTGGAAAAGCCAAAAAGCTCCACTCCAAAACTGCTAGAGCTTGTACAGGAAATCAGTAAAGTGTCAGGATATAAAATCAATGCACAGAAATCAGTTGTATTTCTTTACACCAACAATAAGACAGAAGAAAGAGAAATTAAGGAGTCAATCCCATTTACAATTATACCCAAAAGCATAAGATACCTAGGAATAAACCTAACCAAAGAGGCAAAGAATCTATACTCAGAAAACTATAAAGTACTCATGAAAGAAATTGAGGAAGACACAAAGAAATGGAAAAATGTTCCATGCTCCTGGATTGGAAGAACAAATATTGTGAAAATGTTTATGCTACCTAAAGCTATCTACACATTTATTGCAATCCCTATCAATAAACCATCCTTTTTTTTTTTTTT
>RCUC01130940.1:0-57040 GCA_003697995.1 Taxidea taxus jeffersonii
TCCACCCCCTCACTTTCAATCTGGAGGTGTCTTCAGGTCTAAAATGAGTTTCTTGTAGGCAGCATATTGATGGGTTTTGTTTTTTTATCCATTCTGAAACCCTGTGTCTTTTGATTGGGGCATTTAGCCCATTTACGTACAGGGTTACTATTGAGAGATATGAATTTAGTGCCATTATATTGCCTGTAAGGTGATTGTTACTGTATATTGTCTCTGTTCCTTTCTGATAATACTTTTAGGGTCTCTCTTTGCTTAGAGGACCCCTTTCAATATTTCCTGTAGAGCTGGTTTGGTGTTTACAAATTCTTTCAGTTTTTGTTTGTCCCGGAAGCTTTTTATCTCTCCTTCTATTTTCAATGATAACCTAGCTAGATAAAGTATTCTTGGCTGCATGTTTTTCTCATTTAGTGCTCTGATTATATCATGCCAGTTCTTTTTGGCCTGCCAGGTGTCTGTGGATAAGTCTGCTGCCAATCTAATATTTTTACCATTGTATGTTACAGACTTCTTGTCCTGTGCTGCTTTCAGGATTTTCTCTTTGTCGCTAAGAGTTGTAAATTTTACTATTAGATGGCGGGGTGTGGACCAATTCCTATTGATTTTGAGGGGTGTTCTCTGCATCTCCTGGATTTTGATGCTTGTTCTCCTTGCTATATTAGGGAAATTCTCTACAATAATCCTCTCCAGTATACCTTCTGCTCCTCTTTCTCTTTCTTCTTCTTCTGGAATCCCAATTATTCTAATGTTGTTTCGTCTTATGGCATCAATTATCTCTCGAATTCTCCCCTCGTGGTCCAGTAGTTGTTTGTCTCTCTTTTGCTCAGCTTCTTTATTCTCTGTCATTTGGTCTTCTATATCACTAATTCTTTCTTCTGCCTCATTTATCCTAGCAGTAAGAGCCTCCATTTTTTATTGCACCTCATTAATAGCTTTTTTTATTTCAACTTGATTAGACTTTAGTTCTTTTATTTCTCCAGAAAGGGCTTTAATTCTCCTGAAAGGGTTTCTCTAATATCTTCTATGCCTGTTTTGAGCCCGGCTAGAACCTTGAGAATCGTCGTCCTGAATTCCAGATCTGACATATTACCAATGTCTGTATTGATTAGGTCCCTAGCCTTCGGTCCTACTTCCTGTTCTTTTTTTTTCTGGTGAGTTTTTCCGCCTTGTCATTTTGTCCAGATAAGAATCCGCTGTTCTCCTTGTTAAGTGAACTTGGTCTTGGCTGGATTTCTTGTTGATCTTCTGGGGGAGGGGCCTGTTGTAGTGATTCTCAAGTGTCTCTGCCCCAGGCGGAATTGCATTGCCCTTACCAGGGGCCGGGCTAAGTAATCCTCTCAGGTTCGCTTTCGGGAGCTTTTGTTCCCTGAACGCTTTCCGTAGAGTTCCGGAGGACGGGAATGAAAATGGCGGCCTCCCAATCTCCGGTTCAGAGGAGCCGAGAGCTAGGGGCCCCAGTCTTCAGTGCGCCTTCAGAGAAAAGCGTTTAATCACTCCTGTCTCCCCAGCCTCCGGCTGCACTTTGAGAAAATTGTGTGTAATCAATCCCGTCTCACTGGCTTCTGTGAGCGCTCCGAGCTCACCCAACCTGTGACCAAGCATCTCTGTCTCTGGCAGAGTCCCACCTGGTGTCTCCGAACCCCATAGATCCCTGAGCTCTCCCGGGTCGGAGTCTCCCCAGATCTTGTGGGGACCCCTTGCACAGAGCACCGGCCCGTGTCACAGAGCACCAGCCCGTGTCACAGACCACAGCTCTAGGAAACCTCAGCTCTGTCTCCGCAGCCGGCTTCCCACTCTAATACCTGTGAGCTCTGTGACACTCAGATACCCCCGATCCTTCTGTGAACCTCGGGACCTGAGTCCACGCTGTTCCCCTGAGGCCTTCACCCCAGTTTAGCCTCTGGAGCGATATCCTCCATGGAGCAGACTTTTAAAAGTCCTGATTTTGTGCTCCACCGCTTGCCGGGAGTTGCCCCCACCCTGGGGTCTATCTTCCCGTCGCGTTGGATTCACTTCTCCACTGGTCCTACCTTTTAGAAAGTGGTCGATTTTCTGTTTCTAGAATTGTTGTTTTTCTTCTCTTCAATCTCCTGTTGGATTCATAGGTGTTCAGAATGGTTTGATAGGCTATCTAGCTGATCTCCTGCTGCCTGATGTCGTCTCAGCCTCCTACTTCTCCGCCATCTTGACTCCTCCATTATAATTTATTTTAAATACACACATGAAACTATAGTCCCTGTTCAATGCTGGATTACTGAATTTATATCAATCATTTAAAACTTTATATAGAGAGTTTTAAAATTCTGTATCAGAAACTGTTCCTCCCCTATAAATTTTTCAGCTGAACAGAATCTTTTATGTGCAGACAATACAGTATTTGTATCAAACAGTTTTTTAAAAAAAAAGGTAGATACAATTAACCCAGGAAGAAAGTGATAGAACCATAAATAGTGAATTCAAATCTTAAATTTTCCAAATTAAAAGCCAAAGATCCTCTGGTCCTTGTGTAGGACATAAAATATCAGTGTTGTTTATAAAATGATTTGAGTTTATTCCTCCTTAAGCTTTAAGTAGTTTAATTAGAGAGACATTATTCTGTGCTTGTGTACATGTGTATCTGAAGAACACTTAATGTTCCACATGATGGTTGTCAAGATAAAGACCACTATGAGGATCAAGGATCAAGCATTCAGTCTGACCCTCTCAAAATAGGCCTTAAATATAAAACAATTAAGAGGGGAGAGGAGAACATTCTAGTCACCAGAACCATGCTCCTATCACTCTTTCCTATCATCCACATGAGACTGAGAACTATCTTGTTCATTGTTGAGCACATAACAAATTCTCAGTAATAATTTGTAAAATGGATGAAGTGATATATTTTAACTAAAAATGCTTGAAGAAGATGAGGTTAGGGGAAATTGACTAAGAGCAAAGAAGTGCCAGCCTCT
This sequence comes from Taxidea taxus jeffersonii, assembly GCA_003697995.1. Taxonomy (NCBI): domain Eukaryota; kingdom Metazoa; phylum Chordata; class Mammalia; order Carnivora; family Mustelidae; genus Taxidea; species Taxidea taxus. Next base: position 2,949 of record RCUC01130940.1, read on the forward strand.
TTTTGTGATGGGTCTACATACCATTTATTTCCTTTCAAACTAAGTGAACCATCCATTTTAAGAGCAGTTATAGTATTTTTGGTTTTGCTACTGCCTTTGATACAGGTATTTACAAATAGCTACAGATCTGAATATGGTAGGTTTCAGGAGACTACAGAGTACTAAGTACAGGGAAGCAAGAGCAAGGCAAGTGTGTCTAATCCGACTTCCTCAATGGCTCAGCAGAGAAGGGCATGAGCCTGTGGAGTAGCTAGATTTGAAGAATGACTCAACAGCTGAAAAAGAAAGGAGGGAAGTTATTAGAAGGACAAGAACAGGTTCTTAGAAAGATAGACTAGAAAGAGAAAGGGCACATCCTTCTACGATGTCCAAAATGTTTCCCTTGGAAAGAGTGAGCAAAAGCGATTGTGCATTTGAATTACCTAAGCATAAGTCAATAGAATGTTTCTTTTTAACTTCCATGAATGAATGATTAGGTGAAATTAAGTAATAAAAGCGTGAAAAAATATATCAGGATATCACCCTTCACTTCAAATTTCCTGCCCTTGCCATTGGACTTGAATTTCTCTGACATCAACAGTGAGTGAATATACATACTGTCTTAACAAGCTGATCTAACTCCCGATTTTTCCCCTCTCGATGTAGCAAGATCAATCATAAATTACTGTCAGAAAGCTGGAATTTTGGTGATGATGTTTAGTAAATGAAAAGGAAGCTATAATCAATTCATTGCCTGAAAGGAAGAGAATTTTACAAAAAGAGATTTGATCTAAAATGAATATCCATGATTTTATAAACAAACTTCCTCAGGATTATTAATAACACCTAACAAGTATTGAACATTTACTATGTGTTAGGTAGTGTTTTTAGTGCTTTGCATATATTAACACGCTTATTATTAGCCAACTGCATGAAGTAGGAGATAATATCATCCTCATTTTACAAATTAATTCATTTGTTCCTCAAACACATATTTATGAAGCACTAACTATGTACTAAGTGTTATGCAGGATGCTGAGGTGAGCCTTCCTTCCCAGACTTGCAATCTAATGGGGTGGAGGCAAACCTATGTGAATAAAACGTGGAGAGAAGTAGATGCTGGGAAGTACTGGGAAGAAAATTAAAGCCAGGAAGCCTAATGAGACTTCAAGGAGATGGAGTGGGAGCTGCTGTTTTAAATGAGGAAAAGGAAGGGCTGGGGGGTGAATGAAGTCTTCCAAGGCCACACTACTAGTTACTGCTGAAGACAAAGAGTAAACAAGTCAGATTTCAGAGATCCCTAGTCACTACACTATACCGTCTCTCCAGTGAAATCATACATATGGCATTTGTCACAGGGATGATCTAACAGAATCAAAGACACAAAATTTTCAGAGCTGTTAAAAACAACATATGGTCCACAACTCCAGTGAAAATGTCTAAGGCATTAATCCTTATGATAACAAAAGACTGTACTCCATTTGATATTAAATTCATGTTCCAGTTAGGGTAGCTCATTTCCATAGAAATGGCAGTTTATGTGTGAGTGTGTATGTTTACCAGTATTGTTACTCACTGAAATATCTCACAAGAATGTTTTATTTTACAAAGAATTCCCAGGAGCTGCTTATGTGTGGTTGGATTGACTCTTGCTGCCAGAGAAAATGACTCTTTTTATAATGCCGAACATGTGGAATCATTGTCAATAGGTAATGACGATTTTTCTCAGTCTAAATTGAATTTGAAGGAGAAAGATACATTTCTGCTTTTTTTCTTTCGAGTACCTTCAAATTCTTTAGAATTATCTAAGAGCATCACTTGAATGTTGACAACAAACTTTCTTTCCTGTGTTTAAAAAAAAATGTCAACCAGCATTTAATGCATGGTAAATAATAATTGACACCTTAAACTGATATATCTAAGATTATTTCCATAAAGTAGCAGAGACTTCGTACCTGAGGATATTATTTTAACTTCCAAATTAAATAAAAAATTCCAGTGCTATATGTAAATAATTTTAAGATGTGTTGTAAATTTTAGTTTCATATTTTCATGTGACTAGACAAAATGACTTTGAAATTGCCTGCTTTCATGTAAAAGCAGCCTTTTAAGTGACATTCCCACTTTCTCAGAAATATTATATATAAGCATGACTCTTCTTTAACTTGAATAAAAATTATAGAAACTGAATCTACCCACCTTTGGAGCAGAAATAGGTTTTGCTTTTTTCCCCCATTTATTCCATGTGATATATTAAAATGAGGAAGAAATTTTTGCGGTTAAGCCAAAAAATTGTTTTTGATGGAGGGCTCAACTTCTTGACAGAAAGTCCCTAAAAGAAGTCTTTTTGGGGTACGGTAAATATAAGAAGTAACATGCACTGATTTTGGATTAAGTCTGAAATACCCTAGGTAGAGATTTATATACATAATTTCCTTTGATGCTCACAATTATCCTAAGAAATACATACTATTGTTTTCTGATTTTACTGATGAACAATTGGGTTTTTAAAAAGTCAAATTGTCATAGCTCACAGACCTGGGATGAAACTCTTTGATTCCAAATACTGGTCTGTTGGCCACAGAGCTATACTTTCCATTAAAGGGAAACACCCTTCGATGATCCATATACATCTTGCTCATCCTCAGCTTCACACACAAGTACTGGCAAGCTGGCCTCATCAGCCAATTGATTCTGTTAAGAGCTAAGAGGAGCCCAAATGACCCACTTTGTTTGCTTCATCTGTGACAATGCTCCCCTTGCAGCCATTCCAATCTCTTCCTCAGTCCCTGAATATAACCGTAATCTTTCATTCTTTCATGTATGCTCCTTTTTCAAATTTATTTTTTATTTAAATTCAATTAATTAACATATAATGTATTATTAGTTTTAGAGGTAGAGGTTCCGTGATTCATCATTCATATTATGTCCAGGGCTTATTTGCTCTTTTCTTTTTGCTTGTTGTACCTAGTCCCATTTTTTCCTCCTAATTTTCAACACTCCCATCAACACTCCTAGTGGGACACCTTCCCAGCTTCCTGGTAATCATAGCTCATATGATGTACTATACATCATTAGAAAGTGTCACATAGATAGTGTCATTTACATATTATTATTTTCCTATCTTTTTCATTACATAGAATGAAATTTAATGTAATTTACATATGTATCATTTACATATTATTATTTTCCTATCTTTTTCATTACATAGAATGAAATGAAATGTAATTCTATTACATAGAATGAAATTTCACTCTAAATTTAGAATTCTAAAATTCTAAATTTTGATAGCACAACTGATAATCATTTATACCTCAATTTCAGGTGACTACCAAACACTGGCTACATAGTAGAAACCCAATAAATGTCAGTTGGCTAAAACCATTGTTTAGTGGGAAATCAACCAAGCTAAAGGGGAAAACATGTATTGCAAAGGAAGGCTCTTTATAGCCATTACATAAGAAAATCATTCAAAATTGAGTAATGAAGAAAAGTAAATAACACAGGTATTGTACTAACTAGCATAGTAAGTGAAGAAGCATATTAGACATGGAAAATATGAATTTTCTGGGTTATGGAATAAGCATTCCTAACTTCTAAATGCCTTCAGAGTAATAAAAAAAAAGCATTCTTAATATGTAAATGTAACAATAAAAGGGAAACCGATAAATGCTTGGTTCTAATGTTTCAATTAACAATGTGAAAATACATCCTGGAGATGAAAAGGCTAATCAAAGAAAGTGTCTAAGTGGATGATGATCAGAGCCATTTCGTATGATTAATATGCTCATGAAGAAGGCACTATGGGTACCATTTTATGCTGTTGAGTCTGTTAATATGATAGACTATTTATCATGAAAAGCACAAAATAGGGAAGTAATTGTTTGATAAGGAAACATGAAAACAAATCTTACTATATATAAAATGAGGTCAACGAGGGAGGCACACACACTCAGAAGATGGCAGATCAGGAAAAGTGGGTAATATTTTTTGTTTGTAATTTTGAAAGGTATCACAATTGAAATGTGATAACAATTCTGAAATGTGATTCCTAAAATGAAAACAAGAATACATATAGGGGGCGCCTGGGTGGCTCAGTGGGTTAAAGCCTCTGCCTTCAGCTCAGGTCATGATCTCAGGGTCCTGGGATTGAGCCCCACATATGGCTCTCTGCTTGGCAGGGAGCCTGCTTCCCCCTCTCTCTCTGCTTGCCTCTCTGCCTACTTGTGATCTCTGTCTGTCAAATAAATAAATAAAATCTTAAAAAAAAAAAAGAATACATTTTGGATAAAAAAGGAAATGTTTCAAATGAAAAATTCAGAAACTTATTTATTTTAAAAGTTTTAATTTTTAAAGTATTGCTATACTGTTTCAGACAGGAAAATGTCCTGAAGCTTATTTAGCATGAGAAAGACAACTGGAATGGAAGAACTGCATAATACTGTATTCAGATATAATATATTGCAAGTTTGTAAACGTAAATCAAGACTTAGGGCCCAAGATACAAAATATGTCAAACTCTAACACTCCTATTAAATTTAGAATGTGGAGGTGGCTTATGAAACCTTAGCATCTCCCCACAGCTGAAAATACAGATGATGGGGAAGGAGAAGATTCATTGCCTGTGACAGCATTAGCCTCAGCAAAGCTCATTCTAGTTATTATTACCTCAGGTTTTCATCCTAGCCTCTGAAATATAAAAACCTGGACAATTTTTAAGATTACTGTGATTAGAGTTGAGTATGTGTACATCCAAAAAATTTAAAAATGCTCTGGTATTCCCCAAATATCCCAAAAGTTATTTTTTCAAAATCAATCCAGAATTTGTTCACTAGTCTATTTATTTGAAATGTGGGTGCTGGAAGTTTCTAGTCCATTCCAGTTCTGTTATTTTCTTGTTGCTTACCCTCCTATGTTTGTATTTTCTTAAAAATCAGAATGGTACCAGTACTGAGACTTCACTGGTTCTGTAACAGTTAAATACACATTTATGTTAAGTTATAAGAACAATGCTTGACTCATAGAAATTCATAACTGAACATTAGAAAATATTTTTGTTGAAAATGTAAGGAATAAATGGATCAATCATGAGCTAAAAATGGAAGGGAAGTAATATGCTTTCTCATGTGAGCACTAGTATCATTTGAGAGTGAGTCTTCAGAAGGGAGAAGCCAATATTTTGACTCATCATGGACTTTTCCAGATTCCTCCCTTCTGACAGCATGGAACCTGCACAAAGAATGTAGTATCTTAGGGTCTAATGACATTATCTTTCAATAACAATGTTGGGGAAGATGTTATTTGAGATGAGTTTTACCTTGAAAACTTTAATGTTCAACTCTGTGATTTATGTATAAAAAGAGTTTTTAAAAAATAATTCCTCATGTGAAGTACTAGAACAATTTTCTTTATAATTTTACAACTTCTTTAATTTTTCATAATAGTTCATTTGTTTGTAACTTATCTCTGAAACACTTTTGCTTCTCCCTACATGAATAGTTTGTGTACAATTCTGTGTAATTATCATTACCATTTAAATCTATGCTTCCATATATTCATATATTTTTTTAAAGATTTTATTTATTTATTTGACAGACATAGATCACAAGTAGGCAGAGAAGCAGGCAGAGAGAGAGGAGGAAGCAGGCTCCCTACTGAGCAGAGAGCCCGATGCGGGGCTCGATCCCAGAACTCTGGGATCATGACCTGAGCCGAAGACAGAGGCTTAACCCACTGAGCCACTCAGGTGCCCCCATATATTCATATTTTATTTTATTATTTTGAACTATTTGTTCCAAATTGGAACCTTTCATTAAAGTACAACATTGATTTTGAGGGAGATTTTCATTTTCTCATGGAACAGTTCTTGATATATCATTCCCAAACCAAAGGCAAAATTTGACCTCCTGGGCTATCATTGCAAATGTTTTAAAACTTAAAAAAAAATTTTTCATTCCCACATTCTTTCAGCAGTATAGACCCATGCTTATTATGCTTTGCCTTTTCTTTGAACATAACTTGTGATTTTGTGTTAAAATTATTGTATATACATATTTGGCAAATACTCTTTCAACTTTAAAGTATCTTATATTCTACATATAAGAATTTATCTTTGAAATGAAAAATGCCAAAATGTTAACAGTGATTGCCACCAGGTATTGTCATTCTGAGTGACATTTTTGTGTGTGTGTTTCTTTTATATTATCCATACTATTCATATTTTTATAATGAGCATACATTATTTTTATAATTAGAATTAAATCTTTAATTTTTTTTACTTTAAATTTCTTACCCATAATTCAAAGTTGGTGTCATATATTTGCTGAGATTTTAAAAAAAACTATAAAAATTAAATATGTGAAATTGTATAGTATCCTTAAGAAGGGAAGAAAAAAACCCCACAACTGTACAGCTCCTTTTTCTTACCTTCTAAACAGCTTTGAAAGATGAAGAAACATTTACAAATTAGACATGAACTTTACTTACTCATATATTCAAAGAATTTAAATGAGTTAAAAAGAACTTGGCCAGTTGAACAACAAAATTATTGTTTGGTTCTAGTCATTGTAGATAATGGAACAATGGTTGAGAAAATCCTTTACTTAAAAAGCTCTAGATTGGGACGCCTGGGCGGCTCAGTTGGTTAAGCGGCTGCCTTTGGCTCAGGTCATGATCCCAGTGTCCTGGGATTGAGTCCCACATCGGGCTCCTTGCTCAACAGGGAGCCTGCTTCTCCCTCTGCCTCTGCCTGCCACTCTGTAGGCCTGTGCTCACTCCCTCTCTCTCTCTCTCTCTCTATCTGACAAAAATAAATAAATAAAATCTTAAAAAAAAAAAATTCTTTTAAAAAAAAAAAGCTCTAGATTATTGAAAGGGATGATAGAAAATTTGTTGGGGGGACTGGGTGGCATTCAAATAGGGCTGAAAAATACATGTTCTCAATTACTATAATAAATTGAATTCTTGTTGAGGTACTTGAATAAAAGGCAATGTTGTATAAAAGTTAAGCTTCATATGGGAAGCTATTAAAGAGACTGATGAACATTACTTACATCCTTATAAATACACTTTATAGCATTATGATAGCATTAGTAGTCAAAAAAATACAGATACAGGATAAACTTAAGAGAAGGACTTCTGTTAACTTCCATCTGCCCAAACATTCTCATTACAATTCAAAAGGAAATCCTAATTGCCTAGTAAAGAGTACAGCCATAAAAAGTTAATGGATATAGTTCCTAGGAAGACCTGCAATTCCAACTCTGCTATTATGCAATTGTAAGTGGTGATTTGAAATTTTTTTCAGCTCTCCCAATATACAGGAGTATTAAGACACGTAAAAATAATTTGAAATCTCTCATGCAAACTTAAGGTAAAAAATATACATCTTCCATATATGAATGTAAGTGAATTTCCATTTGGTGATATAAAATGTGACTTTTTAAATCTTTTTTAAAATTTCTAAACATAATTTAAAACTGTGTATTGTGTTTCTCTGAAGAATTAAGTTAAAATATAAGGACCTCTCACTTTATTTCCTATATGAGATGTAAAAATATGGGAAATCAGTGTCAGATCCATTGTTTTGTTTTAAGCTGTTAGTTAAGCTGATATGATTCTAAATTTGATCTTCCACATAAGCCTAAGTGTGGATGGGAAAATATTACTGATGTTAAAAAAATAAAACTTAAAAAGCCTGCCTAGGGTTGGTTACCAGCTAGAATAAGCCATGTTTAAGTAAAATGCAGTTCATATGGAAAATTACCCTCCAATGGCTCAGTCTTCACTTGAGAGTGAAGTTCTATAGACCTCAGATTACAATCCATAGACTTCAAGATATTGACTCTCTTGACATACATTTCAAAGCTAGATATATATTTTCTGCAGTAAGAGATGGCAATCTTTTGCTTTTCTGTCCTATATATAATGTATTTCCTATAACACTAGAATTAATGTTTAGAGAAGCCTCAGACTGATGCTGTTAATACAGCAGATGGGCATTCACAGGTGTAACTGAAACATGCAAAAGACCAGCTTTCGGCAAAAATGAGAGCAGGATTTCTGGAGTAGCAAAGAATGACAAAAACTAGGTAGTATGTAGTTAATAGCATAATGACTCTGAGTAATATGGAACAGTACACCTTAGCTTTGATTCAACAAAGGGAAGTGGTAGAAATCTGGAACAGAGGGCAATATATTTATAATATGAGTGTGATGAAAAGCTACCTAGCATACTGTTTAAAATTCCGTTGCCAGGGTGTCTGGGTGGTGCAGTTGGTTAAATATCTCATTCTTGGTTTCGGCTCAGGTACTGATCTTGGGGGCGTGAGACAGAAGCCCACTTCTGGCTCCACGCTAAGGGCAAAGTCTGCTTGAGATTCTCTCTCTAAAATAAATAAATAAATCTTTTAAAAGACCATTGCTAATACAATTGAAAATATTCCGACTAAATGTCTTTATGTTATTTTCAATAAATAACTTGCAGTTACACTCTGTTGTCTAGGACTAATAAGCTTCTGCTAACAATTTTGGTGTTTGAATTTCATTCTTCAGTGTATATAATAATGACCAAAAAATGACGTTAGGACACAAAGTAAAATAAAATAAAGAAAAATAGGATTCAAAAAGATAAATTGATTAAAATTTTAAAAGATAGACTTTAAAGAGACTTTGAAAATATGTCATGAAGTGGGGAGAACACCTTGAACCCTTAGTCTCTGCAGCCCCAGAAATAATTTGAGCTACTTTATTAAATCATCTAAGCCAGAGAAGCTTACAGGGACAAAATAAAACCCTGTGTAGAGCATCACATACCTGAACTCACATTTATAATTCAGACTTTTTGAGTAATACTCTTTTCAAACAATCCATCATTTTAATTGGAATTCTGAAGTTATAATGAACTATTAGTTTCTTAGAGAAAGAGAAAAAGCAGATATTCAATCCTTGAATCTAAAAGTTGGCAGCTAATAATTTCTCAAACTTTAATACATTCTAGAAGTACAAAAACAGTTCTACCAGCCTTTGTCTTAAATAAACCAAGTTATTATTACGCATTTACTGTTAGAATTGATTATTGTCTAAATTAGTGAACAATCAATGTATGTGTTTTAAATCATGTCACCATTTAAAATATTTGATTAGGAGCAAGCTTGCTGAAGGCACTCTGACTTTATTTTGTTGGTGATGTAGAGTCCCAAAATGAGTGTGTGTGTTGGAAAGAAAGGAAAGGAGCCACCAGCAGCAGACCGGAAAGAGAACGATGATGATACAGGTCAATCAAGATAGTGAATGGGAAGGCAAAGGCATTTTTCTAAGTCAGAGAATTTGGCTGAGTGTGAAAGAGAGGGTTCTGTGATAGCACTAGGGTGACTGAGCAGTAATAATGTCTTTAAAATATGGAACACATGAATAGGGTTAATTTTGTTTAATGGAGGGAAAGTAGAAGAAACAATGATTTTAGCAAATCTAAAGGTGGGACATAAACAACGTGAAATCTAGGGAAGGAGTGCAGAGGAGAGCAATGATTCAAGGAGTCTCTGAAGTCAAAACTATTTCCATGATAATACTAAGATGACATTTGCCTATGATGGCACAAAAGCAGTAGTGAGCAAACCAACTGCCACCTAAGCATTAATGACAAAGACAGTGGTGCCAAAGTGTGTTATCAACCACTGGGCACTCATGGTTAAAACACATACTGATTTTGTATAAGAAAAAAAAAACACCAGTAAGATACCCCTCTACAACCATTAAAATGACTGAAATTAAAAACTGACCAAGCGTTGACAAGGGTATTAAGCAACTGGAACTCTTAACATGGCTGGTAAGAGAGTAAAATGATATACTACTTTGGAACACAGTTTTGTAGTTCATGTTCCACTAATAATGTGAATATCTTTTCATGTGCTCTGTTGTGCTCTGGATATCTTTTTTTTTTTTTTCTGTAAAGTATCTTTTACCCAGTTTTTTTCATTGGATGTTTGTTCTTTTTATTATTGTGTTTTCAGAGCTCTCTCTATATTCTGGATACAAGCCCTTTTAGATTGATTTTTCTATTGATTATCGGAAAATTGTCCTGCTTCTTTGCATGCTGGATAATGCTTGATCTGCTGGTGGGCATGATGAACGTTATCTTCTTGGGTGCTACCTTTCTACAGATATTCCTGAGTTTTGCTCTGGGATGCAGTACTTGAAAACACTGTGATATTTTTAAGGCTTGCTTTTAAATTTTCTGAGAGGCAGCCAGAATAGCCTTTAATCTATGGTTAATTTTGCCTCCACTACCCAGGCAATACCATTCTAAATATCCCACCCAATGTTTCTTGGATTATAAGGTTTTCCACTCTTGCTGGTGGCAACAAAACTCTTTCCAGCTCTGAGTGAGCTCCTGAGATGTTCCTCTCCTTCCTTAGATGTTTCTTCCACAGGTCTTGAGGAGTTTCTTGGCAGGCATGTCCTGAAGAGTATTCAGCTGAGGATTCAAGGAGGAATCCCCTGCACCTTTCCACAGCTCCCTCTCTGAGCAGCTTTCACCTGCCTGTGAACTTGAGATCCCACAGTCTCCTGTACTCCCACCGCCATCTCTGAACTATGGGAGGCCACTAACTGTATGTGGGTTACTCTTTCCTGTGTTGTGGCCTAGAGTCTCTCTCCAGGTAGTAAGTGGGGGCAAGTATATTTTTGTTTTTGAAAAATAGCCCTTTTCCATAGAAATAAGTCATTTATGTTCGCATGTAATAAGCTTATTATTTTTATATGAAATAATTTTTAAAATTCTACATTTTAATTTCTGACAGTAAAAATCAATAGATTTAACTGACATAAACAAAAGCTTTTTGGGGTTCTCAAAATATTTTAATAATATAAAGTTGTTTTGAGAGCAAACGTTTTAAGAATTGCTAGCCTAAGATTACAGATCTGAAAGTCTTCAGTTTAGACAAAATGTTTCAAACTACATTTAGGGAGAGCTAGTTGGAATAAAACGGTGAAGGACAGAAATCTGAGAGACAGCCTCACCTTCCTGGATTCCTCAACCTCTATATATGCAATCTGTCCTTATGACTTGTTTATTTGGTCTTTGAAACATCTTTCCAATTTGTTCTCTAGAATCCATTTCCCCTGTTAATTCCTTAATTCAGGCTCTCATGCTTCTCTTCTGTATCATTGTAGTGTCTTCCTTGCCCAGTCATTATAGTCATTATCTGTCCCAGAAAGCCTTCTAAAACGCTTATCTAGTTTTATCTTATCCACAAAGCCCAGGCTTTGAAACCAGGGCCTTGAAGTTAAAATCTGAACTCCACAGAAGCATGAAAAAGCCCTTCAGACTGCATAGTTCAGGCTTTCTCTCCAGTCTCTCTATACAAAAACACCTACACATGAATTGTCACTTAAAGCTACATATGTTTTCTCAGTGAAACAGATTTGCCTTAGCGTCAGAACGTTTGTCCATGTTGTCACACACTCCCCAAACCAAAGATTTAAATAAATAAAAACCAGTAATTGAGCCTACCTAGAGTCATTTTTTATCACCCTACATTTATGAATAGCAGACATTAATATAAACAGGTGGCTAGACAACAATTACTCTAAGGTTTTCTTTTTAATCAGGTAAACAATTGTACAAGAGTAGAACTGACAAGAAATTATCTGAATGTGATATTTACATGGTAGAAAAAGGAGTCACCCTATGGAAGGTTTACACCTTCTGATCACCGCAGCTGACTGTGTTTAAATTTGAAGAAAGTTGTAATAGACTGAAGTAATGAACCTGATTGTTACTATTTATGTACTCTAGTTACAACCTAAGGGTTTATGAATTTATCTAAAACATTCCTTTTTAGCTATATCTTAGTTTCATTCTATGGCCTCTCCTGCCCCAACTCCCTCATACCTCACTAAATTGGTAGACAGTGTATTCAAAAGAATACTCAGTAAAGCCAAAAGTAGATTTTATGCCACATTTCCCCAAGCACATCTGACCAAAGGCCAGCACACAGAAAATGCCTGATTACTGGATATCCTTTCCACTAAAGAACACCATGGTTCATAAAATAAGCTCCCCCAAAAGGTATCCCCACAGTAGAAATTTTTAAAGAAACCCATAATACAAATGTTTCCATTTAATTAATACACCATATCACATTATTTCTAATTTGCTGTTATTACTAATCAGCAAGTTTCTTTACTATTAGGTCCACTATGAAAAAAACTAGTTTTTTTCTTTGATATGAATCTGAACTCAACTACTTAATGCCGTGTCATGAATGCTAACAAAACATGACTATTAATTAAACCATATCTTTCCTACAATGACATGGGCTTACTCATATCTTTTATGACTGCCAGATGATGGGAAAATTAAAACACAGTCATTGTTTATTATACTTTCCAGTTAAAGAACCCTGGTTGGCTTATTTTGAAATATTGATTAAACCTCACTGTTTCTAAGAAATCCCTTCCTCATATATGTTTATTTTTTTCATGTGTTTAAATATCATTTATTTCATTGGAATCTTTAAAGAGAATTTTTATTTGCACCATTTTAGAGTCATTTAAAAACATTTTTTCTTCTCAAATTGGAATGTCTACAAATTTTGCACTAACAATCTACTTAGGCTTTATGGATTTTTATTTCATGGGTGGATTGTGATAATGAAAATAAAACATGTAGAGGAAAAACAAAGAGAAAAGGCAGTTTTACCTTTTGATATTTGGTTCAAAGCCTCCTGGAGGCCATTTCTCAAGATGCTTGCCAGAGACCTTAGTTAGCTGAAATTTCTAATTGTTCACAGTCCTTATTATCCTTGTAAGATAACAATTCTTTTTAGAATTTACAGTAAGTATTTCTAGTAACCTGTTTACAGAAATATAACAGATTAGACATTCAGAAATATCCATCCCTTTATGACAACCTGAAATACTCTAAATAATAATATTTAGAACAATAATATTAATAACAACATTCATTTATGAATAACTGAAGATGAAGTAAGAAAATTTCTCAGAAACCAAAACAATAAACAGACACAAATTCATGGTGTTAAGGGACTACAATGGAACCCATTTTTGCTCTGAGTTTTTTGCTGATCTCTAGTGGTACTGGGTTTTAAGGAGACCTATACTCATTGAAAAGGAGAAAAGTCCAGGCATGAGCAAAATGAGATATCAGACCAGAAATCTTTTTATAAACTAGGGCACCAAAACCTGCAAAAAGAAATTTTCTTTCTCAGCCTTGGCTCAGGGTGGAATTAAAATGCAGAAAGATTGTTTCTTAAGATTTCCCAAACTACAAGCACTCCCATGAGTTTAAGACCTGGATAGAATTTACCTAAAAAACTGCCAAAAAAACTGCAAGCCAAAAATTTAGCTTAAAGTGGTCCCAGGTGGAAATTCAAGTTTCTGGCAGAAACAGACCTAAATCCTTTCTTTAGCAAAATACATTAAAATCAGACCTCAAAGGATTTCCATAGATAAAGTTCCATGTTACATCAATTACAATGAAAAAATTACTTAAATAGCAGAAAGTTTTAGAGAACCAGGCCAGCAATCCACATGTTACTATTTCCAGGGAAAGAATATAAATAAGTGTTAATATGTCGAAAGAAATAAGAAAAGAAAATGAGGCTGTGAAGAAATCAAAGATTATTAAGATGGGCCAGGCTTTGATAAAACACCCAAATGGAACTCTTAGAGATAAAATGTGTAATGTCAAGTAATAACTGAATTTAGAAACTCAATGAAATTTTCAAAGGCAGATGAGAAATGGCTGAGCCATCTAAAAGATAAATCTCAAGAAATTAAATAAAGTGAAGCGAGAGGGACAAAGGGAAAGCAGATGTGAAAGGGTGGTTGAGAGATATACAGGGAGAATGAGAAGGTTGAACATGTGCTTAATCATAGGGTTCCAGGAGAGAATGAAAGAATGGAGAAGAGGGAAGATTCTAGAAGATGAAGTGGCTAACATTTTTCAGATTATGGAAAGACACGGAATCTCAGATCTAAGAAGCTCAAATAACTACATGCAGGATAAATAAAAATATTAAAAATCTAGGACACATCATTATGAACTGAAGAAACCCATATATGGTGAGAAGATCTTAATAGTTGACCATGAAAAAAAGAGAAAAACAGATTGCCTAAGAAGAATGGATGCCAGATAACCAACTTCTCAGCAGCAACATGGGTATGAGGAGACAAGAATAATATTTTCAAGAACTGAAAGAAAACTATTCCTGTATCTAATGAGGCTGTCTCCAATAGCGATGCAAATAGTCATATTTTTGGTGCAAACTGAAATTGAGATTTATTTATTTATTTTTATTTATTACCACAAGAGCTCATCAAAGAAAATCTTTAAGGATATATTTCATGGGGAGGAAAATAACCCCAGGAAGAGAGTTTGAGATGCAAGAAAGAACAGCATACAAAGAAAATTATAAATATATGGTTTAAGTTAAACAAATATTAATTCTATATGTATAAAAAATGTGGAAAAAACTAAGTATTATTACCCTGTAAAATTGGAAAAGAGATGATTAGAGTTAAAACATTATAAAAGGTCTTTTTATTTTTCAGTACAAAGAAAATATAGTAATTAAAGATAATAGTTAATAATTAAAGGCAATTTTTAATAATTTACTTGCCACTTTAAGTATACATTCTGAAATTTCGAGGATATCACTAAAAGAATAAAGTAGCACACCAATGGAATGGGGAGGGACTCAAGCTAAAAGGTGGCAAAAAAAAATTAAAGAAAAGAGAAACATGAAAAATAGAACAAATAAAAAAAAATAAATGATGAAATTAAATCCATATATATCAGGAATCATAATCAATGTAAACTGATTAAATTATAAATTAAAAGTTTTAGGTGCTAAGACTGAATTTTAAAAATCCAGCTAGGTACCATTTATAAAACATATGCCTACTCTCTAAAGACAGAGCAAATATATAAAGATAGCTCAAAGTAAAAGAATGTAGAAAGACATATCATATAAATAACAAGCTTGATCCAATGGCCATAAATAACAGTGCATACTAAATACGGAGATAAGTGTTCTCTTTAAGCACACGTGGAATATTTTTTTTTTAAGATTTTATTTATTTATTTGACAGATGACAAGTAGGCAGAGAGGCAGGCAGAGAGAGAGGAAGAAGCAGGCGCCCTGCTGAGCAGAGAGCCCAACATGGGGCTGGATCCCAGGACCCTGGAATCATGACCGGAGCCGAAGGCAGAGGCTTTAACCCACTGAGCCACCCAGGCGCCCCCACACGTGGAATATTTTAACAATCAATCAGATACTAGGCCATAAATAGAACTCAATAAATTTCCAACTACCTGACTAATATAGATTGCAATCTCTGACCATATAATATGATTTAAAAATCAATGTCAAAAAGATAAATTAAAACCCATACTGGGGCACCTGGATGGCTCAGTGGGTTAAAGCCTCTGCCTTCAGCTCAGGTCATGATCTCAGGGTCCTGGCATCCAGCCGCATTGGGCTCTCTGCTCAGCAGGGAGTCTGCCCCCCCCACCTCTGCCTGCCTCTCCGCCTACTTGTGATTTCTGTCTGTCAAATAAATAAATAAAATCTAAAAACAAAACAAAACAAAACAAAAACAAACCATACTGCTGTTTATTTATAATACTTTTAAAGAAGAAATCAAAATAGAATTAGAAAATAGGTGGAACTGAATAATATTGAAAAGAGTTGTAAGAACCTGTTGGATATAGATGAAGAAGTACTTAGAGAGAAATTATAGCCTTTAATGTTTATTGTAAAAAGGGAAAACAAAGATTACATGTTCATGAGATAAGCATTTAAAATTTTTCAAAAAAGATAACATATTAAATGTAATAAAAATAACTAAAATAAAAAATATTCAACAGAAATAATTTTTTTAATTTAAAAGTTGTCTTTTGAAATGGACAAATGACATTGAAAAACTGAGAAGCTCAATTGATATTTAAAAAACGAGACATACACACAAAAAAAGGAGACACAAATAAATGATCTTAGAAATAAAAAAGCACAGGGGTCCCTGAGTGGCTCAGCAGGGTTAAGCCTCTGCCTTAGGCTCAGATCAGGATCTTGGGTCCTGGGATCCAGCCCCAAGTCGGGCTCTGCTCAGCCGGGAGCCGGCTTCCCTCTCTCTCTCTGCCTGCCTCTCTAACTACTTGTGATCTCTTTCTGTCAAATAAATAAATACAATCTTAAAAAAAAAAAAAAGAAATAAAAAAGCATGTAATTTCATATAAATATAAAAAATGAAGGAATGTTATAAACAACTTTATATAGAGAAATCTGAAAACAAGTGAAATCGGCAAATTCTTAAACAACAAAAATGGTTCAAATAGAAAATATGAATGGTTCCAAAACTCTTAAATATATTTGACTGAAACATTCAAAAAACAGGTAATTCACAGTGGAAAACATAATCTATAGGCCAACCTCATACTGCATACAGAATTAATTCCAGATGGGTGTTATATGTTAATGAGAAAGTCAAAAGTTTCAAATTTTTAGAAGATATTTGTATGACCTAAGACAGGCAAAGATTTCTTAGACAGGATATTAAATAGTAAGCTTAAAATTATTTACATGCTTAACTATATTAAGAGCATATTTACCAAAACTGTTAAAAGGTAAGTTAAAGATTGAAGCCATAAACTCAAACTTTGAGAAGGTATCTGTAAAATATTAATGAGTATTCTTTAAATTATCCTACAAATCATTTTTACAAAGACAAAAAAAGGTGGGTAAAAGACACAAGGAAGCACCTCATAAAACAAAACTGGAGAGTGAATATATGAAATATACAAATATGTAAATATAAGAGAAAATGTCCATTAGTGATCAAGAAAGTATAAATTAATCTATAATAAAATATATTTTCACAGCCACTAAACTGCAAAACTAAAAATTCAGAAAGTACCTAGTATTGGAAAGATGGGAAGCACTGGGGACTCTTATATTTCTATCAAGTAAACTGGCACAACAGCGCTAGAAAGACAGTTTACATTAACTATTATATCCTGTGACCCAACAATTCTTTTCCTGTACATATCCTCCAAAACTAACACTTGGGCACCAGGATTGTAATTGCATTGATTAAAGCAAACCAAAACCAAAAAGCTCTGTAAGTAGTTATAATTTATGTGAAAAATAAAGTTGAAAGATAAATTATGGTGCGTTCCAATTATGCGCAATGAAAATAATTGAATTATATATATATCAACATGGATAGGTCTCAAAAACACAATATTGAATCAGAAAAGAGTTAATACATATGTTTCCATTAATAAAAGTAAAAACCCAAGCAATCCAGATAATATATTCTAAAGATAAATACACATGAAGTAAAAGTATAAAAAGAAATTTCAGAATGGTGGTTATCTAAGAAAATGGGAAAGAGAAAGATGATGGGGAGAAGTCCCCAGGGAGTTCAAGGGAATTAGTAGCATTCTGTATCTTAAGGTGAAGGCGAGCCTGCAGGTATATGATTTTTAAATCTCTCTACAAAATGCTTATACACATATACTCTGCTATGTATGCATAATGTATTTCACATTAGAGGACAAGAATAAAATTTCAAAAATAACATTTTCATACCAGTAAAAATATCAGGCGTCATGTTTCAAGGTAATCATTACTTTCTAAAGTAAGGAGGTAAATTATAATTACATACACACAAAATCAACATAAATGAGTTCCTTTTCTAAAAGAAAATTTAAAAATTTTCAAACAACAAAGGAGAGATACTGGTTTAAAATGCATAATGCCATTATTTCTATTCTTTGAGCAATACTTTATTATCCATTAACAAAGATTATATTCATGAGAAAATTGGTCCAGATCAGTGGTTCTTAAACTTGAGGGTGCGCAAGCCACAAGGGGAACTCATTTAATGTTTATTCCCAAGTCCTCTGCTCTCTGCTTTCACAACTCACTCCTGGAGCTGTAATTCAGTTGGACTAGGGTAGTGCTAGGTATCTGAAATCTTGGCAAGTCCTCTCCCCACTCCTTGCATAGCCCAAGATGGATAGACACTCACCAAGTGAATAATGATTTGTGTTTATTCTTCTTGCTATTATATAAAGATGGAACAATGAGGGAGGCTTCCTTTATTTCATGAAACAATACAGCAAGACTTCCATTACTTCATAAAACCAGTAATTTAATTTACCATTTTAAGTTCCCTTTACTTTTTTTTTTTTTTTTTTTTTAAATCAGAGAGAGAGAGGGGGTTAACGGCAGAGGGAGAGGGAGAGAGAGCATCTTAAGCAGGCTCCATGCCCAACGCAGAGCCCAATGTGAGGCTTGATCTCACAACTCTGAGATCATGACCTGAGGCAAAATCAAGAGTCAGACACTTAACCAACCTAGCCACTCAGGCACCCCAGGTTCCCTTTTACTCTTAAAAAATACTTAAACTTTGAAAATTACAAACATTTAATAAACTAGGAGTGGCTCTATTTCATTCATCTTATTAGAGAAAGCCTAAACCCATCAAATTATGAAAATGAACAACTAGAACCACTAGAAAATAGAATTTCTGCTCACTTTTAACATGTATATGCTACCCTCCATATTTACCACATCCAGCTAGGGAGAAAAACAAACCCAATTGTCTGTCTACCCTCCCCCACTTTTTCTCCCTTCCTTTCTCTTATTTTATGTATAGAAAGAAAAGTAATAAAGCCAACTTATATTTATTGAGCACTGATTCTTTGGCAGAAACTATTTAAAGCTCTTTATATGTAAAAATAATTTAATCAGCATAATAATATCAGGTGAAAAGTATTATTACTTAAGTCAGCTCTCTGCTACCCCTATTATTCTGTGGTAACTAGTAGGGTTTCTGTGTGAAATATATTTATTTAAAATTTGTTTAATGAACAAAATAAATTTATCTTTCAAACATTCAGCTTATATAGGAAATTTTAAGGATAAACTCATTGTAAGTTGAAGATTCCTAATCATCATCTAATGTTTTTGAACCACTTAGTTTTTCTAAGAGGAAAACACAATATACAACAAACCAGAGTATAAGACATAAGATATGGTACTTGACATAAGGGCTATATATTATTAGAAAAAAAAGATTGACTTCTCAGGCCTCATGCCAGATGATTCCCCCTTTCCCCACAGTAAGAATGGCAGAAGAATGCTGTATCATTATGTATGAAATAAACATTTAGAGGCTCTGTGGATGCCAATCACAGGGTAACTAGGTCGAACTTCAGTGCATGCACTCAACTATGTGCTTAGAAAAGCATCATTTCTCAAAGCTACACAAATACTAACCCCTAGCACAAGAATGAGCTTACTTTGCTCATTTGGAAAGTAGATAACTCAGGAAATTTAGCCAATTATCATACATACAATACACACAGAGACATACCTCTACACATATGTCTGTGTAAATAGATGTATATGTCTATCTACATATGTGTGTGTTTATATGTATGCCAATTGACATCCTGCCATATTACCTCTAAACACTTCAATACATACTTCCTTAAAAATGGGATACTCTTTTTACATAACCAAAACAATTCCAAAATCTGAGAACAGAACATCATACAACACTAATACACAGTTGATAATCACATTTCATCAATTGTCCCACATTTCCTAGTCCAACATCCAATTCAAGATTATTCATTGTATGTAGCTTTCATATAATTTTGGATTCCTTTAATCTGGAACAATAATTCATCCTTTCTTTTAGTTTCTTGACCTTAGCATTTTTGAAGAGTACAAAAAATTCTTTTGTGGACTCTCTTTTAGTTTGGGTTTATCTGATATTTTCATCAGGATTAGATTCAGTCATAAATTATTGGCAAGAATTCTGTAGTAAACCTTTTCACAATTATCAAAAGAAAAGCCCAACTGTACCAATAAACATTCATAAACCTGCACTTAAAAAGCACAATTTGTACTCTTCCATTGCTTTTTGGATGTTTAGAATGCTGAAATATTTTAAAAAGAAACTTACCAGATTTTCTTTACATTCTTAAAATTGAAATAGGGAGAAAAAAAGAAATTGTCAAAAATAAGTACAAAGAATTGAGAATCCTAAGTGAACAATAAAATTTTAATAGAATTAGGGATGAGGAAAATATTTTTCAAGCAGAAAGGATGTGAGATGAATTCATTGATCAAGCAGCTTTTTACAGCTGACCTTGAAGAATGGCTAGGATTTCATCTGTAAATATGGGGAAGAGAATTCTGGGTAAAGAAGGCAGTGTAAGAACAATGGTACAGAGGCAGGAATGTGAAATTGTGTTTATTCAATGGGAGGCGGTATAACTGCCCTAGTGTACAGCCTGTGCCTACACTAAGGGTAACGACAGAGATGGCCTGACCCTCTATGCTAGAGCCATACCCTTGGGGAGCTGAAAGGCCATGCAGAAAGGATGGACTTTATTTCAAAGGCCATCTGACCTCACTGACCAGCAAACCAGACTTCACTGACCAGAGCAAATGAGAGTTCTTGCAAATATGGCTCAAATGGGGAGAAAGAAAAGCAAATGCTTCAAGATAGTTTGTTTCTGTTGTGTTGTTGTTGTTTTGTTTTTCTAGTAACTCCATGATTAACATTGTTATTCTTGTTATTAAAAGATTTATTTATTTATTTATTTATTTATTATTTATTATTTAGGGAGTGAGTGCAAGTAGGGGGAAGGGCAGAGGGAGAGAATCTCAAGCAGACTCTGTGCTGAGCACAGAACCTGCCCTTAGGCTTGATCTCAAGATCCTGAGATCATGACCTGAGTGGAAATCAAGAGTTGGATGCTGACCACAAAGCCTGACTCCAGGCTTGATCCTGAGATCACAACCTGAGCAGAAATCAAGAGTTGGATGCTGAGCACAGAGCCTGACCCCAGGCTTGATATCAAGATCCTGAGATCGTGACCTGAGTGGAAATCAAGAGTTGGATGCTTAACTACCCAGGCTCTCCTAACATTGCTATTCTTAGTTTTAGGCTGCTTCTTTAGGTTTAATGAAGCTAAGAAATCAGAGTCCTTGGTTTGGTAATATGGTAACAAAATTAAAATGTTAAAGTTCTTTGTGAAACAGCCTCTTTCCCACCACCAGGACATCTGCCATTTGACAATGAAGAAAGTCAGATAAATATGAAATACTGAAATATAGAATTATTAGGCAAGGAAGCTAGGCAGGAACAATAGCAGGATGGGCCTTACATGTGGTGATGGCAAGCCCCAACTGACGACGGCCCAGACATCTCGCCCCTGCACCCATCTAGCGGTCAGTTTGCCATCACAGCATCCCATCCGAGGAAGAGTTAAGTTTGTGGTGCTTGTTACAAGCAGGCCCTTGTCCTTATTTGACCTTCTCTAGAATAGGAATAATGTTGCAGTTTCCTACCCAGGCAGGCATTTTGAATCGCTCTTGGGAAAGGACATGGGTAGCTGTCTAATTATTATATAATTCAGGCCTGTCTCTCAAATGTTGTGACCCAAGGACCTATTCAAAAGAGAAAAATTAGTGTAAGCCCACACCCTGGAGTTTCTGGGCCCTTGTCTCTCCTGACCAGCCCACTTCTCCCTTGAAGTACATTTTAATAAAACTTTGCTTGATTTTATTTTCATTTCATTGTCCTGTAATTCTTTACTGTGGCAATGAAAAGAACTGAGGCTTCTTTCTTTTTCCATCTCACCCTTGGTAAGGAAATGAATAGGAAACATGAATATTATATCTTGACATACATATGAAAACACGAAAAAACATGTTAGAACAAACCAATGTGCTTGCAAGAGTCCAAAGGCAAAAGAGTCATAATATAAAGCAAAGAACAAGGGAGGAAAGAGACCAATAAATGTGCCATGATCATGGAAACTACTCATCTTTTAGAGGTAGGATTTATAAACAATAAAGTATACAATGGTAACACTCAAAAATGTTAGTTTATTTTACGTAAGTTTGAGAGTAGATCATTTATATTCTATATAAACAATGCTATATTGAAACCTACATATGTAGAAAGACTAAATGGAAAAGATGAGGTAAAGCTCCAAAAATAAAAAAAGAAATAGAAGACCAAAAAAGGAAGAAACATGGTCGAAGTGGTTGTACCACACACAGAAATGTGGAAAACACAGGTGGTTTTGTATTACTTTCAATTAGGAAATTAAGAAGACAGGAAATTTAACTTCCTTAATTCCTTAAAAGGAAATAAAATACTCAGATTAACCATGAGCATATCTTTTCTTCATCCTGTTTCATATTAAAAAATTCTCTGGAGCCTTGATTAATTATAAAATATCTTTCTTTTTCATTAACTTTTACAAAAATCTCCTCTGATTTCTCCTTCTTATGTGACTGTATTAGAACATTTAATATTTCCATGACTTTCTGGCATTTTTATTATTCCCTTTATCATGTTTCTGAATGGTAAGTTTCCTTTTTCTTTGCATAATTTCTCTGTGGGATAAGGAGGAGGTAAGAAAGGAGGCAATAAACATTGAATTCCACACCTTTCATCCTATTTCGCCTATTTTTTTAAAAACCAGACTTTATGTATTCAACACCAATAGCAGTATGAAACAAAATATTTTAGCAGATCATTTAAACTTTTATTAAAACATTATTGTTGCATAAATTACAGCACTCAGCATCAATTTTGTCAAGGGACACAACGTACACATAAAAGTTCTTCTATGCATGGTTTGTAAATTGCTTATAGATCTACATTCTGGTTGCATGCTTGTAGTTCAGATAAGTTTATCACCTTGGAATGTATTTTCCCACACAACTTCATTATATTTTCCATTGGGCAGGTGCATCTAAGTTACTCTAAGAAATCAGAGTCTAAAACTTGAATGTGGGAAGATGAGAGTTAAAGTATCTTCAAAGTCAGTACTGTGTTGTCCAAAAAGTGTAAGCTTTTCTCCTACTAAATATCAATAGAATATAATTTGAAGATATAGCAGGGCACCACTGACGTAGCCACCCAAAGGTACTTATCATAAAACAAAATAAATAAAACAGCAAAAAGATATGCAATATTGTTACCTACCAGTGATATCATAATTTAAGTGGTCAAAAAAACCTTGAGTTGTTCAAGAAAATAGAAATGATGGGTGTGGACAATTACTTGAAATGTTGCCACCAATTTTTAATGCTCCTTTGTCTCAGGGAGGAAATTAGCATAAAATCACTTGTACTTTATGTACATCATTGTAATTTTTTCTATAATTTCCAAATGTAACATTTTTCCTTTTCAACTAAAAAAACCCCAAACATTAGTCCTCTAATGTCATGAGGAGGACTAAATAACCCAGAGACTGTAAGAAACTTGAGGACGCCAATTTGAAAATTGGAGTGCAGAGTCAATATTTCCCCTGTTTTATTCCTGGAAATCATTCCAAAACATAGAGAATGAAAGACAACTATGCAAATGCCCTATGTATTGAAAATAGGAAACAGTGAAATCTTAGACCTCCAGATCAATGGAATGGTTCCAAAATATGTGATGGCTGAGCAAAAGGGTGTGCAGGAGGAAAAAGAGAAAAGAAACCTTGAAGAAATAATCCAGAAGTTGCAGATTTCAAAAAAGAGCTAACAAAACTACCTTCCTTAAAGCCAGGAGCTATACCTTTTTATGTTGTAGACATAAAATGCAGCAGTTTTAGGTAGAAGCATCTGTGGATGGTTTCAGAAAGCAGAGAAAGTGAGGCTAAATAAAGAAATATACAGAAAAGACAAATTTACAGAAAGTAGTCTATACCTGTGGAAACAGAGAAGTAAAGCATTTCATTGTATGTGAGAGGAACGGAACAAAACCCACATTACCTATCTCCTTTGGCTAGACTAAGAAAAACTCACTCAGCTCTGTAATAGAAAAGAAAAACTGGACCAGCACTGGGTCTATATAAAGATGTTACAAGAGCGGGAGAAAAGGGTGGGGGAAGACAGGAGCAGAAAACCAATGGCATACAGGGGAACACACACTAAAAACATGTTAGCCTTAACAAAGCAGAAAATTGTGACCAAATACTTCACCATGAACTTTTCAAATGTAATGAATAACAATCACCTTTTTGAAACAATTATATAATGCAAAAATGCAAGGTGTCAAGGCAAGGTTAGCAGTACAAGAGCAAGAGATGAACCGTAAGCTTCCAGTACTCAACATAATGGCATACTGGAAAAAAATAAAAGCACAAGAAAAATGAAGGAGAAGCTGGAAGTAATACAGGGGAAGAGAGGGTACTGAAAGCATAAGAAAGTAGCAAGGATTGAAGTGATAGATGCAAATTAAATAAATATATATTAAGAATGAATGAAAAAGCATTAGAAATTATAGAGTATAGCACAGACAAAATAAATCCCATACACATATAAAAGGAATACCTGAAGAAGAAAATAATAATAAAATAGTGCAAATAATAACAATAAAACAGTGGAAATACTTAAAGATATAAGTTAGGAACACTTCAATCTCTATCTTGGGGGAAAGACCAAAAAAGAAAAAATTAAATAAAGACAAAAATCACCATGTCTGTGGGCTAAATAGTTCAGAACAGTCAGCACTAGAATAAAATTCTAGTGAAAATCACTAGACTTCAAATATAAATTAAGAATCATTTATTCAGCCACATAATTAAGAATTCCCTAAATTCTACAATGCTAGAAGAAAGAAGAGCCAAATGGTCCTCAGCCCAACTATACGCTGAGAAACAAACATGCAAGAATTTTGAAAATGCAAAATTTCAGAAATGTGGCTCCCAAAGGCCCTTCCTGAGGAATCCATGAGAGATGACTTTCATACAATGAGATGATTAAAAAAATAACAAACTTGGTGCGCCTGGGTGGCTCAGTGGGTTAAAGCCTCTGCCTTCGGCTCAGGTCATGATCCCAGGGTCCTGGGATCGAGCCCTGCATCAGGCTCTCTGCTCAGCAGGGAGCCTGCCTCCCCCTCTCTCTGTGTCTGCCTCTCTGCCTACTTGTGATCTCTATTTGTCAAATAAATAAATTAAAAAAAAAATAACAAATTTGCCAATAATGTATATGCTCCTGTTAGAAGTAAATCTTCCCCCAGTGGCCAGTGGAGCCTTCAGATGACTGCAGCTTTGGACAGATTGATGGCAACCTCACAAGATACCCTGATCCTTAAGCTCCCAGCTAAGCAACACCACCTAGGTTCCTTAATTGCAGAAACTGTGATATAACCATCATTTGCTATTTTATGTTGCTAAATTTTAGAGTAACTTGGTATGCAACCATAGATAACTATAAAACGAGGCTTAGAAAGTATGAATTTGAAGACGTTGGAATGCTAGAAAATAGAGGATTTTCTAATTTTTTAAAGGATTTTATTTACTTCTTTATTTATTTGACAGAGAGAGACACATCAAGAGAGGGAACACAAGCAGGGGGAGTGGGAGAGGGATAACAGGCATCCTGCAGAGCAGGGAGTCCACCAATGCAGGGCCTGATGTGGGGCCTGGTCCCAAGATCCTGGGATCATGACATGAGCCGAAGGCAGACACGCACCATCTTCAAGCACAGTGAGTGACCAGGGCCTCCAGCAAAGCACTGGGGATTGACAGATGTTCTCTGGTTTTACAGAACAAGATGGTGCTAGACCCATGTTTGAAAGGGGCTGAAGGCAAGAGGCTGTGGGTGTATTGCTGCTTGGAGGGTAAGATGGTGTTGGTGATACTGAAAATGGCTTGCATGCCCAGAATCTGACTGGAAAAGACAAACACATGTTTTTACAGACAGATGGGGCCAAGTGAAAGAAAAGGCTAGTTGGGGGAAATCTCGGATTGATTTCTTTCAAAAGTGAAACTGGAGAAAGCTACAGATATCAATAGTAAGAAACCATAGTGAGTGGACCACCACAAGTAAGAGCTTCAAAAGAGGACACAGTCATCTCATTAAGGAGCTGCAGGTGATACATCCCAGTGAATGAAGGCAACTCCAAAGACCCAGAAATATGCTCCAAGAAAAGGAGGCAACACTTTATATTTGTTACGGCCAGTAGAAATTAAGAACCCCACTTCTTACCTGTAGGAGAGGGAGCCATAGTTAGAACACTGGGAATAAAAGGTTTAAACAGAGGTTGAGAAAACCAGGAATGCAGCTGACATGGAACCACCTCTGCACTCAGGCGGAAGCAGAAAAGAACAGGGGGAGGGAGAAACTTTAACATTAGAGAGCTTCTGAGTTTTGATTATTACACGGAACTGTAATTAATTACTAGAGGGGAACCCTGTGTTCTGCTCTTTGACATGTGGCTATGTGATTAAAATGAATTTTTTATTTAAAACTAATTAAACAATAACAGTATTCCATAACATAGTAATGGAAATCATACAATTGTCAGCACAATGGAAGTTTTATAATTCTAAAGCAGACCTTCAAAGCTTGGACTGCTACTGACTGGTAATAGTAATAGGGTAGACAGTAACTCAAGTCTTACCAGTTAAGAAACCAACTTCTAGGGGCACCTGGGTGGTTCAGTGGGTTAAAGCCTCTGCCTTCAGCTCAGGTCATGACCCCAGGGTCCTGGGATTGAGCCCCATATTGGGCTCTCTGCTCAGCAGGGAACCTACTTCCCGCCCCCACCCCTGCTCTCTCTCTGCCTCCCTCTCTGCCTACTTGTGATCTTTGTCTGTCAAAAAAAGGAACCAACTTCTAGAACCAAACTGCCATAAAGTATACCATACCATACTTGTTCTACCAAGTATGAGCTCACATGGGTTACCCTAAGGAATATATTTATAAACCATTTTTAAAACAACTGATAAGCCTTGATTAGAAGAATATAGCTAAAAATTAAGAACATTCATGAATCTGAAGAAAGTGTAACATACATACAACATAAAGTTGGCTTCCATTTTTCTTTTTTATCCTAGTATCAGATAGTCATTGGTTCAAAAAAACTTTAGATTTCTTAATTATAAAAAAATATAAAGAAGATTTGGCAACACTACCTCCGAATATGATACTCTCAATTACAGCAATGTAATCTTGGGGCTCTTGCTCAGTAGACATCTCCCATCTGCCTCCAGCGATATTTAATAGTTTGTAGAGCTGATCTGAACTCCTCACCCCACACAGCAGAGTAACCACACTCTCTGGTGAATGAAGTACCTTTTCCAGAAACTGACATTTCTTTGGAGTTAGGTCTTTAAGCAGGCCATTTGATAATATCAGAAGTTTACATTTGTAAGAGTTTAAATTCAGCAATTCCAAATCCCAAAAAGAGTAATTCTCCAAGCGATATAACAGGACTGCTTCCCTTTTCACAACATGTAAAAAAACTTCTGTCAAGTACAGAGCCCATTCCTCAGCATCTTCTTCATATATCATTATGATGTCTCTTGTGTTTTCTGGAAAAGGAGAAAACAATGTGTTAATTTTCTTATGTTTGAAATGCTAACAACATATTATATTACTAATCTCAAAATTTTTTATGTACTCTCTAGGGAATATATTACTTTTATTATACCAGAGACCACTAATATAATTCATGTTATCCCCATTATGAAATCATACAGGATTAAAGTAATCCTTAAGGTCAACACAGTTCAGGCTTTGTGCAAGTCTACACTATACTAATTGTACCAGAGTGAACCAGGATGCTCAACCCAAAGAAGAGAGAGGTTTCATGGCAGAATAAAAGAAATATTTTGCAGGATTATAGGAACTAGGCTACCAGGCCTGGCCATGCCAGTAACCACAAAATTTATCCAGATTCACAGTATTTAACTC
The DNA here is from genome assembly GCA_003697995.1 of Taxidea taxus jeffersonii. NCBI lineage: Eukaryota > Metazoa > Chordata > Mammalia > Carnivora > Mustelidae > Taxidea > Taxidea taxus. The sequence continues at coordinate 30,686 of RCUC01130940.1, forward strand.
CTTTGGGCTATTGTTTCTTCTACTAAATGAAGATAAAAGTAAAAAATAAATAAGCCCTACTTAAGGAATCAGATTGTTCTGTGAAGATATGAGAGAATTTTCATTAAAGAACGTTTGAGTCTTTTTTTCCAGGTAAAGATGACTGCCTAAAGACAGGTGCCCAGAATTCTAACAAAACAAAAATTGTTTAAAAGAGAAAAAAATTCAATAGCAGAAATGAAATAAAGGGGGTACTATCTCATGTCATAAACTAAACTTTATGCTGATAAAATAATTAGAAGGTTCTGATGGAACAACACTAATCCGAAACCTCTCTCTGAACCTATAATCAATTCTGATAAAGAAACTTGAGTCATCACCAAAACCACCACGGTGCTTATGAATCTCTTCTCCACTTGGAAACTGATCAGGGAGTGTCTGCAGCAGTAGGAAAGACTGTCAGGACTCTCCACAGGCCAGGGCTCACAGATGAGTCAGGAAAGCCCAGCAAATCCCACAGGAACCCTAGTGCATCCTTGGGCAGAGGGCAGGGGCCTTAAAGACAATATTTAACAGGTCTCACTAGAGACTACAACTCAGGACTTCCAACCCTTGACACTTTGCTTCTCTTCCCCTTTTCCTTCTGGTCATTAAAAACTGAAGGGAATATAGATTTTTGTCACCCAAACTACAGCTTGAAGGGAAAAATAAAAAGTAGCAAAAAAGATAGGGAGGGAAATTTAAAGAATAATTTGTCCACACTATCTTAAGCAAAAAGACGCCTAAACAGAGCTAAGAGAAACACAAGCAAAATGAAAAGATAAATAATACAAATTTGTAGTTGTGCGAAGGGATTACACAAATAATATTAACAGTAATAATACGATCCTAAAAATAATTAAAGTAACACAGCATGCAAAGACTAGTAGAAATCATAAGCAGGGAAGAAAAAAACTCCATAGAAGTTATCTATAGTATAAAAAGACCAGAGATTAAATAAAATCAGAGTTCAAACACAAGTTGATTTAATTTTTTTTTAAAAGTATCATTTAAAAGTATATGAGATAAGGAGACAAACTGAGCCAAAACATCACTATTGCCCAGATAATACGTAAATTAGAAAAAGCAGTAACTAAGATAATCATAGATAATATTTTAATTTCTGGACTAAAAGAAAAGCTTGATAGTTCCATAGTAAGTGCAGAAAAAGAGAACAAGGTACAGCAATTGGTACAAACATATCTGCATAAGAGACTAAAAAGGAAAAGACTTAGTATAAAGACAGTTTAAAAGCTGCTGTAGAGAAGAACAAAATACACCAACATATTTTAAAATATAATTTTAAAAATAATTAAAATATAAAAGAAAAATGAACCAGTTCCATGTATCAGTGGGGCATGATCAAGTTCTAAGAAAAATTGTTAAGGGAAAATCTATCTTGATGAAATTGCCCTTGGTTTAATGATTATTATAAAATGTCTTTATGTGTTCAGGAAGGAAGAGCAACTCACCCAGGAGGAGAAAAATATTAAGTTGGCCAAAGATTTCTTCTGAGAAATTTCAAGCTCAGGTTAGAATGAATTTTAAGATAGTTCTTAAAAAAATAATTTTATAATATATTCATATTATAGAATATTGTACAGCAGTGAAAATGAACCACTGCTACAAACAACACGGATAAATCCAAAGACAAAAGACAGGGGAAAGAAGAAAAAGAGTGTATTCTGCCATGATTGTATTTATATGAAGTTCAAAAACAAACAAAAAAACATCCACGGTGATACAGATAGAATATCTGGGCATAGGATTAATGAATGAAAGCAGGCATGGGAGAACCCACCAGGATTCTGGAGATGTTCTCATCTTGGTCTGAATGGCTGTCACACAAAGTGTATGTATGTGTGTGTGTATATATACAAACTTTATGTATAAAGTTAATTTATCTGTATATGTTAGATTGTGTGTGTAAATTATTCTGCAATAAAAAAGTAAAGTACCAAAAGAAAGAAAAAAGTTCCATGATGACAGCTGTGCAAGAGGCCTAGAGACCAGTGGGGACTTACAACAGGTGAATGGAGCATTTGAGGAGGGAGAGCCCGAGTGCATTACAGGAAACCAACAGATACTAGTTAGGATTAGTAAATCAAGAAGTTGTAAGATAGATGTATCTTTTAGAAACACAGAACAACAAAAAGGAAAAATCTGAAAGAACTATGGTTCTTGAGGTTCTATGGGGAATGAAATTGTGTTTGGTAAGGGGAAGAGCAGAGGACTGCTGGCTTTCATTATAGATGTTTTACCATAGTTCAATATGCAAGTGTAACCAATACTCAAAATTTAAATAACAAAGAAAAATACAGGCTACAAATAGAAGAACCAGAGTAAACAAAATGGAAATGTAAAAAGTTTGAAAAAAGAAAACACAGTAGGTTGCATATAAGTACATACAGAACAAAGATAAAATATTGAGGGGATTATGATTGCACTACAAAATCATATATTAAAAATCTTGATGAGGGACGCCTGGGTGGCTCAGTGAGTTAAGCCTCTGCCTTCGGCTCAGGTCATGGTCTCAGGGTCTTTCGATCAAGCCCTGCATTGGGCTCTTTGCTCAGCAGGGAGCCTGCTTCCTCCTCTCTCTCTGCCTGCTTCTCTGCCTACTTGAAATCTCTGTCTGTCAAATAAATAAATACAATCTTTAAAAAAAAATCTTGATGCAACAAAAGTACTCATGGGATGAGAATGCTGAGCATTTGAGGAAAAAATAGTATAAAATATTAACCTCATCTTTGATAGAATTTAGTCATTTAATACTCTTAAATTGGATTTATGAATTTAAAAAATGATTCCATCCTCTCACTATTTTTTGTATCATTTTCCCTAAACAATAATAATTTAGAGACTATTCTAAGTAAAGATTTTTATCTGAAAAATTAATATGTCCTTCAATTTTACTTTATGTTATTTAAAAATAGCATGTAGAATATGATCTCATTTTTTTTTTTAAAGATTTTATTTATTATTTATTTGACAGAGAGAGATCACAAGTAGGCAGAGAGGCAGGCAGAGAGAGGGAGGGGGGAAGCAGGCTCCTTGCTGAGCAGAAAGCCCAATGCAGGTCTTGATCGCAGGACCCTGAGACCATGACCTGAGCGGAAGGCAGAGGCTTAACCCACTGAGCCACCCAGGCACCTCTATGCTCTCATTTTTGAACAATCACTCCATGAGCATCTACTTAAAATAATTTTATTGATTGTTAGTAACAGTTACCCATGAAATATAGGACTGTGAGAGATATATTGCTTTCTTTAAAAAAAAAAAAAAAACTCTTCCAGGGGATCCCAGGTGGCTCAGTCAGTTAAGCATCTGCTTTCAGGTCAGGTCATGATCCAAGGGTCCTGGGATCCAGCCCCGTGCTGGGCTCCCTGCTCAGAGGGGAGTTTACTTCTCCCTTTCCCTCTGTTCCCCCCCCCCCTTTGTGCTCTCTTGTTCTCTCTCTAAAGTAAATAAACAAAATCTTAAAAAATAAAAATAAAGAATTAAAAACTTCCATATTGCTTTTATTTCCATAGTAAACCTGTATTCTTTTATAAAACAAAATAATCATCCTTAAAAATCAGTGGTAAGGTATTATCATGAATACAAAGAGCAAAACACCAAAACTCTTGTAATCTATAATTATCTTTTTTTTCTTCTGGACATAAAGCTTGTATTTTCTATAACATTGATGGGCCAATTAAGACTATGATGATTTTGAAAGCTATTGTATTTTTATTAATTTATCTGCACCTTTTCTCATGATATAAATATCATCTCCAAGGACAGATGCTTCTTCTTTCAACTCCTTGATTCCTAAATAATGCCTTTCACAATTTCTTGAACAGGTATTCAGCAGATTTTTTTTAATACACTTATGTGTGCATCATGAAAATGACATCTGGCAGAAAACATATGGGAATCATACACCAGTTGTGTATGAGTCATCAGGGTAGCTCTGTTATTTTCTGTGTAGTGTCTCACCCAGCCTGAATGCTAAATAAATACTTGTTGAACAAACACAAACATGGAGCCATAATAAAGTATTTTTATGTTGAGGAAGAGTAGAGAAAGAGTTTCCTTTCTATTACATATAGCAAGAGTAGGCTACTATATAGTTATAAACTAGAGAGTAAAGATAAAATTCATAATGTGAATTATTAAGTGTTTCAAGTAAGCTAGACTCTATGTGTTTTACATATATCATTTTACTTTATTCTCAAAATTATCCTATTGAGTAGATTCAAACATTATTGTCATTTTACAGATGGGAAAACTGAAGTGGTACTAAATTTGGATTCCAGTGCAGGCAGTCTGACTTTACAGCCTGTACTTTTAAACTCTAAAAGCAAAGGACACAACATTATTTAAAAGATTAAGAAAGATTCTTCATAGGTGATATGAGTTGGGTTAGTCAATATTTAGCAGCCTATGAGTTAATCTCAAGTATGCAAAGTCTGTGAAATCTTACAGGGACTCTGGTTCCCACCAAGGAAAAAGAGGAAATAGAAAAGAACATATGAGGTACTCCAAGAGTATGGTTATCTATGAAGAACTTACAGAACTATCTTCTTGTCTCTAAAACATAAACTAATAAAATTATAGAACAAGTTTGAGGATACTTTAAAGTACAGAATAAGGGGTGCCTGGGTTGCTCAGTCAGTTAAACCTCTGACTCTTGATTTTGGCTGAGGTCATGATCTCACAGTGGTGAGACCAAAAGCCAGAGAGGGTTCCATGCTCAGTGTAGAGTCTGCCTGTCCCTCTCCCTCTGCTCCTTGCTCCCCTCTCACTTGATCTCTCTAAAATAAATAAATAAATAAAATATTTAATGTACAGAATGAATATTTCCATGTTACGTAGTTGGGTATCACAGTACCATAGAAAATCAATTCTAGAGACAATCTTAAGTTTTCTTTCCAAAACTTCCCAAGAAATAGTAGACAGGTAATCTTTCTCAATATTATATGGGCATTTTATCCTTATGTTAAAACTGAGCCTTCCTTCTAAATTTATATTTGACTTATAGTTAGTCTATAATCCCTGTATGACAATTTTCAAAAGCTTAAAGATAAATACTCAATGTCACCTCTTTCTTTTCTATAGATAAAATCATCTCAATCTTTTAATCTTTAACTTTCTCAGTTATTATTTACTGACACTTTCCAAGTAATAGGCATGTTGCTAAGCATGTAACATGTATTATTTCATTTAATATTCCTAAAATTACATGGAGTTGCCCTGCTATTCTTCCTTTACCGGTGATCACACTGAGCCTCAGAGAGGTTCAGTAAATTGTCAGGGCCACAAGGACAGTAATTGTTCCTTACGCTGCCTTCCAGTCTTTTCATTTTGAAACCATGTTGAGTCAAAATGCAAAAGTTAATAAAAGGCCTTTTCACAGCCATGATTTTCTTCTTCCTTATTCAAAAAAGAAGTCTGTCCTTGGGTAACATCTGGACAGTAGCCCCAACAATAGTTCTCTATTGATTTTCATGAGACACCTACTGGCCTTTGTTTTACACACTTGGAATAATCAAACCTAAATCATTATTTGCCAGTTTAAAAAGAAAGGTTATTGTCACTAAGATTGACTGACATTTTTTTTTAACATTTTATTTATTTATTTGACATACAGAGATCACAAGTAGGCAGAGAGGCAGACAAAGAGAGGAGGAAGCAGGCTCCCTGCTGACCAGAGAGCCCAATGTAGGGCTCGATCCCAGGACCCTGGGATCATGATCTGAGCTGAAGGCAGAGGCTTTAACCCACTGAGCCACCCAGCTGCCCCAGATTCACTGACTTTTATAGGCTGTGAAATGAAACAATAAAAGATGAATCTGAAATACAGAAACACAAAATTTTCATTCCTGGAAAGCTTCACCAAAATAAAAGAAAGTTGTTTTTGGAGATTCAATTAAGGTCTGTAAATAAATTATTTAAAATGTAAAACTCCAGTCTAATAACATAATGTAAATGACAGCATTTTACAAGGTAGAACAGAATATAGCCATATTAATTTTTATAAATTTACTCTAAAGTGGCATTCAGATTCTACAATGATGTCTTTTATTTATCCTACATAGTACTATAACAAATTTTTTTAACTTGAAGGAAATTTGTATCAATAATTGATATCAATAATTGCTTTTGCACTGAGAGCAGATTATACTATATATTACCAAAGGATGAGAGAGAGCATGAATCAAAACCCTTCCTATTACATATGTGTAGGTTCAAATGGCATATTTTTTCTTTTTGAATAAGATCCCATCTCTTACCAATGTCTGTGCAAAATGAAGAAAGATTGCATAATGCATCTTTTCAATATTTCTACCTGGTGACCAAAGTGCAGAAGAAAAAAGAGCAGAAAATTACAAAGAAATTACTTATAGCCCAAAAGGACTCAGTGGTGGTAACATGAACATTAATCTTGATTGAATCCCACACACACACAAATATATCATTATTCAAAATACATAGTAAGTGTAATTGAACTTGTCTTATGCTCTAACTTTGTACTCTAACTAGTACAAGGAAACAAAACTGGGGATTTTTTTCAAAGGCATTAACGTAGTAAAACACACTATAACTCGTTGGTTAACTTCACTTATTCAGAGTGGCAAAAAATACCAGGTGTTTTCTGTGTATATCTGTGTCGCAGATTCTGCTAATGTACATCCCATATCTTCCTGGCCCAAGAGCTTCAGGTTAGTGGTTAGCTGTTAAACACACCAACCATTTCCTACCTCCGTTTTGCTGCCTGAGGACTTTCTCTGTTCTGAGGGAACATCTTCAGTGCTGCCTGGCAGCTCGGAAGTGTGGAGATTTAGGGCACAGAGGGCTGGGAGGCAACCCTCAGTCCACGTCCACTCACCTTCCTCAAAGGCTGGATGTTCTGAAGCTGAGTGAGGCCCTCCCTAACCAATGCTCATCTACTTGTCCACAAATCTCAGCTCACTTTTGCAATGGCCTGAATCCGTAGTATTATATACTACTGTGCTACATAATCCAAGATTATGGAAATCAGTGTGTAAATAATAGCTTTCCTATCCTTCAGGGGGACAATCCTGGAGGTTTATTGTACATTAGGGATGCTGAATTGTAATTGTCTATTGTGTTTTCTGCTAATTAATATGCATATTATTAGCTTTTCTCCCCTTGTCTCACATTCCCTATTTTTTCACTAGTGCTTCATGGGCTCATCCTCTAAATCAACTACCTACACTCATGTCCAATTCTCAGAGTTTTCTTCAGGGGAAATCTTTCTGTCATATCAACTTAGCTCTTCCTTTCAAATACAGGACGAACACATCAATTTAAGATTATGCTTTTCAACTATGATGAAGAACAACCAGGAAAAGTTATTTTTATATAAATGCAGAACCTTCCTCTTTCTTCTTCCTTTTAAGATGCAAACAAATGCATTTGTGCTTCACAGAACTACTCTGTAAGAGGAAAAAAAAAGCATGGTGTGAACTGCTACAGAATTATTCTACAAAGATCTTCTACCCCTCATATATAAACTGCAAATGTTCAACTCCTTCACCTTACCAGTTTTTAATCTCTGATACAAATTATTAACAGTTTATTTAAAATTATAAACACAAATGATTCTATATCTGTGAGCAGGTTTTAAAATATGTCAAACTTAGCGCAAATTTCTGGAATCCTTTTTCTGCAATGTCTATAGCCTTTCCCTCCTTTTACTGTCATGACTGATAATTCAATCTAACATAATATTGACCAAAAGACAGGTTATTATCTGATATTCCTCTAAAGAAAAAAATACTATGGTCAATTAAACTATAATATACTGTAATTTTTTAAGAGAGGGGAAGGGGAAGGGCAGAGAGAGAGAGAGAGAATCTTAAGCAGTCTCCACACCCAGCACCAAGCCTAACACAGGGCTTGATCTCATAACCCCAAGACCATAACCTGAGCTGAAATCAAGATTTGGACGTTTAACCAACTAAGCCACCCAGGCGCCACAATATACTATAACTTTTTTTTAAAAGATTTTATTTATTTATTTGACAGACAGAGATCACAAGTAGGCAGAGAGGCAGGCACAGAGAGAGGAGGAAGCAGGCTCCCTGATGAGCAGAGAGCCTGATGCTGGGCTGGATCCCAGAATCCTAGGATCATGACCTGAGCTGAAGGCAGAGGCTTTAACCCACTGAGCCACCCAGGTGCTCCTATACTATAACTTCTAAGATGAATTCTGATTTCAGAGAATTTGACTAGCCCTAAACAGGAAAAAAATACTGTCAGAATTAATTGAGTATGGTAATAGTATCACATTTACACAGTCTCTTAAATGTTTCTCATTTCTTCAATTCACCTTCAAGAATAATCTCCCTAGGACCTGTATATTTCTTATGATCTGTCCAGGCTGATTCCTCCCATACGTATTATATCATTCAGGCTCCCGTGACACACCAGTGGAAAGCACATCAGAACATCAGCCGTGAGAGAAAGGAATGATAGGGTTAATTGCTAGCTCTCTCATTTACTTCCCCATTCTGGTTTTGGCAGTACCTGCTTTCTTTTGTGGCCCTCTTTTCTGTGGCTTTTCTTCTGTGGCTCTAGTTTTCATGCAGCTCTAGCAACCATCTTCCTTCCCCTTCGCTTACAGGGGTACTAAAAGATTCCTGCTGTTAGTCTTTCAATACTTAACCATCTCTTCTTGGATTCTGCAGCCCTGCACATATTAATAAATAACCTCCCCCCTTTTTTTTTTTCAGTTAAAATCTCTGATGGTGATATCTGTTTCCTGCCAGGATTCTGATAAATACAGGTACTAGGAGTGGCCACAGGAAATAGATTTTATGGGATGGATTTTGGAATTGTGTGGCTCTCATAATTGCAGATAATACAAGTGACCCCTTGCCAAAGGAAAATAATAGATTGACAATTTATGGCATGCAGAAGCAACATGATGACTCAGTTTTTCACAAGGGATAATTTGGTATGGACTGTCAATGGAGGGGAAAGTTTTGGGAGCTTGAGTGCCTATGGAATTTAGTTAATATTATGGCAACAGGAATTACAGGGATGGGGTGATTGGTGTATAATGGTTTCTCTGACTGTCCCAGAGAGCATGCATATACATAAACACAGGGTTACAGCTCCAGTAGCAGGCAACCCCCTCACCAAGATTCTTAAGCTAATGTGAGGACACTGTTTAATAAAGTGTGGATTCATAAGACTCAAGAGAGACTGGGGACAGAGATGAGGCTGAGAACTTTAAATTCCCAAGCATCTCTGGATCATTTTAAACCGAGGGAACGTGTGTTGCCTTTAAGAACAAACAAAAACAAACAAAAAAGTTTTAAGAATTTTATCTAAGGCAACTGCCTCACAAGTGATGTCAACTTTTCTCAGCATCTATGCCAACACCCCTCCTTGACTGCCCATAAGGTTAATAACTAGCATTAGATCCCGTAAGTAAAAGGAATTTTAGAAAAACCATTTCATACACAAAAATTATTATATAATCCTGCCATTATGTATCAGCATTAGTCTGGAAAGAATGTATAGGATGGATTTTAAGAGTTATTAGACCAAGGATGGCAAAAGGGAAGACTTAACCTGATTGAATCCATCAATATGGTTGTAGTCCTACAAGATTCAGAACTTAATGTGTTAACTCAAGTGCCTGAGGTGGCACTTGCAGCCTATTAGAATGGATAATTAAAATCTAGACTCCATCACTATGGAGTCAATGGGATTACATTGCCACACTTGCCTTCTACGATGGAGAAAAGGGGTCAGCAAGCAAAATTTTTTTTATAAACACTCAGACAGTAAATACTTCAGGCTTTGTGAGTCACATAAGATACCTTCTTCTTTCTCTCCCTACCCTATGCTTTACCTCCTTTTCTTTCTTTCTTTTTTTTAATAACCCTTTAAAAGTATAAAAACCATGCTTAGCTCACAAACTATTCACAAATAGGTCACCAGCTAGATTTTTGCATATTGGTTATAGGTTGCTGATCCTTGCTCTAGAGTATTCTGACATCCTCTTACTAAGCATTAAGAAATTCAATCATGAGGGATGCCTGGGTGGCTCAGTTGGTTGAGCAGCTGCCTTCGGCTCAGGTCATGATCCCAGCATCCTGGAATCGAGTCCCACATCGGGCTCCTTGCTTGGCGGGAAGCGTGCTTCTCCCTCTGTCTCTGCCTGCCACTCTGTCTGCCTGTGCTCGCTCGCTCTCTCTCTCTCTAATAAATAAATAAATAAATAAATAAATAAATAAATAAATAAATCTTTAAAAGAAACAAAAAAGAAATTCAATCATGAAAAGCTCTGTGATATACTTTCTGTGTAGCCTGGACATGGTGATAACAACTGGATCTTCAAATTGAACTTTTTTTGTGTCAATGAGGAATAATGAAGTCTGGAATGGTAGAGAAGCCTGAATGGTAGCACTTAATCATTAGAGGCAATTTAACTAATCTATATATTTTTCACTCCAGGGATCTATTATGGTAACTAACTGACCTGACGGTCCTTATGAATGAAGTACATGTATAGCCTATGAACCCTTAGTTTTACCTTAAAAAACAAAACAATTCCAGAATTAGGTGCAAAAAATGACTTAAGTTGAACTAAGTGGAGATTCACCTGCTCCTATCTGGTTTACAGACTCAGAGCCCTTTGGCTGAGAAAAAGCCAAATCCCTTTGAAAAAGGATTCCTCTATCTAAAGAAGCTTCTAAATGTATATACGATGAATCTTCCTCTAAGCATTTCCCCAGAGGCCTGCAGCTATGTACACTGGGAAGAAGGAATGCCCATATTTCCTAATGTTTATTAGTTACTGATCTCCATTGACACAGATTCCTGAAAATGTCAGCATGGCACCCTAGTAAGAATGGGAATGTATGGAAGTCAGGTGTAATGACAAATGACATCTTGCCTTGGGTATATTTAACAATAGTTTCAGTGGCCCATAGAGATAGCTTAGGGTAACATATAATGGCAATACACAAAAATAGCAAATGCCAGAATCCTGGTAGAAAAGGAAATATACGTCTAGAATTGTCTAACTCCATCCACCCACCACCCACCATCAAAAACATAAACTAAAGCAAATACTATATTCCTGGTATAACTGTAAAGACTGGCACCACAAAGAAAGATGTGAAAGATGTAATAGTGATTATATCTTCACATCTTCATTCAACTCATCAGTACAGTTATTTTGCCAGTACAAAATAACTGTTGATTTTCATAAACATAACTAGGTGTTGATATCAACTTCTGTTCTACTCATATCTTTACTGGAACAAATTAACCAGCTTACAGAAACTATATACAGATATTGACCTAGTAAATACTTTCCTTGTAATTGCAATCAATAAAGATAATAAGCAGTCTGCATTCACCTGTCATGGACAGGAGCACCTGTTACTGACTTACCTCATGGCTATGCTCACTGTCATAATATGGTCTGCAGAAATATTAATATACTATAAGGTGTGTTATCATAATATGTAATATATAATTGATGACATGATTATAATTAAACTTGCTCAAGAAGAAAGAACTAATATCCTTGAAGCTTTAATATGACACTTATGTACCAGAGTGTGAGGTTTATCACTATGCTAAAGGTCAGTATCTTGCAACGCTGGCAAACTTTCTACACATCCAATGGTTTAAGGCATATCAGGATACCCCTGTGTATTGAAAAATAAGTTACTGCATTTCACCACTGGATGGACCTTTTTGCATTTTGAAGGAAGCATACATACCTGGTCAGTATCCTGGCCATTTACCAGATAACCATTAAGGATACCAGCTCTGAGTGGGGCCAGATTAAGAAAGAGTTCTCCTACAAGGCCAGGTTTCAATGCAGACTTCCCTGTCATTTAGGCTTTATAATAATGTTATCTCATACTTCTGACAACTCTCAATAAGAAAATCCACAACTCATACCCCTAAGGTTTTGGAGAAAGACTATGCTTTATTCTTCCAATGATTCTTTTCTATCTGAAAATTAACTTGTGAGTATACTTGAGTCCAGACAGACATTAAGGTCTGCCTATAGGACACTAAGTGTTTATGAAGACTAACTGGTCATTCATAAACGCCATGTTATACGACCCACCAAATGATACATTTGGTTGTGAGTAACCATATTCCATTAGGAAACTAAAATGATAAATATACAACCGGACCCATATAGGTCTGTATGGGATAAGTTCCACGAGCATGTGGATAAACCTTCTGTGACACCAGGTCCTACCGTTTTACCACCTTTCCCTCAGTACATACCGATAGCCTCATGGAGAATTACTTAACTTGTCAACAGAAAAAGCAAAGCATGACAGCAGTATTTGAATGAGTCTGAAGATATACAACTGAATGGTTGCAGCATTATAGCCCACTTATAGCTGTCCCTGAAAAAGACTAGTGAGAGGAAATTCTCCCAGTTTGAACTTTGGTTTGTATCTCTTAACTGTCTGCTTTCCTTTGAAGAAAAGACCTGAGCTATTAATCTCCCTTTAATAAAGGAAGAAAGAAGAAAAAAAAAAATAAAAAAATAAAAATAAAGGAAGGAAGAAAGAGTGGAAAAGGATATGCTCATTTCAGAATTAAAATATATAAATGAGGTTACTAATTAAGAAAACATCAAGAAGACATATAGGTGGCCAGTAGACATATGAAAAGATGCCCAGCATCACTCATCATCAGGGAAATGCAAATCAAAAATAAAGTGAGATACAACCTCACATCTGTCAGAATAGCTAAAATCAAAGACATAAGAAACAACAAATGTTGGAGAGGATGTGGAGAAAAAGTAAGCCTTGTGCACTGTTTATGGGGATGCAAACAGGTGCAGTCACTGTGAAAAGCAAATGGAGGTTCTTCAAAAAGTAAAAAATAGAACCTACCCCACAATCCAGGGTATTTACCCAAAACCACAAGACACTAATTCAAAGGCTTACATGGACTCCTATGTTTATTACATCATTATTTACAATGGTCAAATTATGGAAGCAGCCCAAGTGTCCAGTGACTGATGAATGGATAAAGAAGATGTGGTATATATTCACAATGGAATATTATTTAGCCACAAAATCATGAAATCTTGCCATTTGCAACAACATGGTTGGAGCTAGAGAGTATAATGCTAAGTGAAATAAGTCAGTCAGAGAAAGACAAATACCCATATGATTTTCATATGTGTAATTTAAGAAACAAAACAAATGAACATGGGAAAAAGAGAGAGAGAGAGAGAGAAACAAACCAAGTAACAGACTCTGAACTACTGAGAACAAATTTTTGGATACTAGACAGGAGGTGGGTGAGGTATGGGGCAAATAAGTGATGGGAATTTAGGAGTGCACTTGTCATGATGAACTTTGAAATCACTTACCATTCACCTGAAACTAATATAACCCTGTATGCTACCAATAGTGGAATTAAAAAAATAATAATAAGAAGAAGAAAACATACCTGGGAAACATGAACATTAGAAATTACTTTTTCCATGCAATAATATCCTTATATTCATTGTGACTTATATAAAGAGATGTATTTGAACTCATGTTTCCCAATTTTTTTCTGAGTAATTGGACCAGTATAACAAGTATAAATGGACAGTGTAACATCCAATATCACTAATGCCACATTGGTGATCAAGAAATGCTTTCTGAGGGACGCCTGGGTGGCTCAGTTGGTTAAGTGGCTGCCTTCGGCTCAGGTCATGGTCCCAGCGTCCTGGGATCGAGTCCCACATCGGGCTCCTTGCTCGGCGGGGAGCCTGCTTCTCCCTCTGCCTCTGCCTGCCTCTCTGTCTGCCTGTGCTCGCTCTTGCGCTCTCTCTCTCTCTGACAAATAAATAAATAAAATCTTAAAAAAAAAAAAAAGAAATGCTTTATGAATATTTACTGGAGTCACAATAAGTTCAAGGTTTTATCAGTTTTTATATGGTTTCAGGGAAATTCATCTTGGAAATATCTTGGAAGTACTTGGCAAAGTACTTCCCTCAAACAGTCAAAGTTCATTTAGAAGAAAAGCATATAATTGAACAAATTTAGGGTCGTAAAGGTAGAGACCTTGAAAATATCAAACAGGATATCCTTGAGGAACTATGTCACTAGACTAAATTTACATAACTATATGGGTTTGTTAAATGCATAGAAAAGTACACTAAAAATTAATTTCACTTTGGATTATACCTCAATATTTATGACTATAAGAGATAATTTTACTAAGAAATTAATAAAAATTGAAAAAAATATGTCCACAATGACAACTCCCTAACAGAGTAATAAACTATTTAAAATATATTTTAAATGTTATTATTTATTATATACCCATATTACCTAACCCTAAAATATATGAAGACAGACTATGATACAAACCTAAATTAGTCACTAATAATTCAATAAATCTCTAATCTAAAAGTTGCATCTTCTTTAAATGACCAGGAGACATTAATAAAGACCGGGATTCAGGATAAGCTTGTAGCTAGTATTCCAATTCTTACCTATAGTTGTTTTGTTAAGTTTCTGAAGCACACAAGGGCATATGTTCTTGATAGCCCTAGGTCTATGGTCCAAGGTCTTCTGTGTTTGGCTGGGTAACTCTGTCTAATTCTGAAATTTCATGTTACAAACTCACGGGTATACACCATGATAGCCAATGCCAACTTCATCAATAATTAAGGCAATATTTGATATCCTTTCTGCGTAATTTTTTTGTTTTATTTCTCAATTGTTTAACAACTTAAGGATTAAAAAGAGATTATTTATTATCCTATCCCATCTCCATTCCCAATATAAATCTCTGAGTTTTCTTTCACTGGAAAGTGGATTAACACTTAATTGTAAATGTGACATATTTCAAAGGAACTGAAATTCCATTTACTACTAATAATATACAAAGTGCATTCACATTAATTTTATGCTTTTTTTAAGCTCATAGTGCTATAGTTTTAAGAAGTTTTTTTTTTTAATTCAATTAAAGTTAAAAACAAAAATTTAAACTTAAAACAGAGACTTGCCCAAGATCTCTCAAGATTGTATCAAGAGTAAGTCACAGATCTGGGCTTAAATTCACCTGGATTACCAACTCTGGCTTGGGTATCAAGCCGTAACGCAGGCAATATTCTTGAAAGAATGAATTAAACTGCAGTCCCTTCCTTGAGGTTTCCAATGGATAAAAGCATATGATCAGTTATTAGACTATAAAAAGAGAATTATCTTTAGATACATTGGCAAATGTAATTTTGCTGTCCTAGTTCTGAGCAAGAGAAAATTATATTGGTATTCCCTTGTTTCTTTCTCTCTCTTGCTCCCCATTTTGACCTCTTCTTTCCAGAGCACAAGATGATGGCACTGATGGGGGGAAAAAATACAGCCAGCCATGGCTTAAAAACAATGACAAAACAGCTTGCTTTTCTTCCTGAATTCTTCTCATGGACTTTAGGGGAGATTTAATTGTGCAAATGAATGCTCTTCAGTTCCTATTTCTGAAGTATATAAATCAAGGACATGACAAATACATTCCATATTCTCAAACTCTAATGAAATCTTCCAATATAATTACATAAGCAAATATCTGATTATCATTTAGACACTAATGTCTTTTAACAGTTTTGTTATGTGCAGAATTACATATGATGTCATAATATGAGAATACAACTGAGTAAGGACACACCTTTAGCAAAACCCTCTGTAGGAAGTTTATCTCACAACCTACTATGGGGGTTCTAAAATACCTCAGAAATGTCTACATACTAGAAATATGTACATACTGGAAGGAATAATAGGATAATTAGCTATTCCTTTGTTGAAAGTTACATCAGCAAGCATGTAAACTCCCACCCCTTCCTGATGTATGCATCTTCTGCAGCCGTTCTTGACTAAAAGGGAAAAAACAGACCTAGCAAAGTGTGTCTCCTACCACTCCCAGAGCAACCCAAAGCCTCATGGGGCCTGTGCTCTTGGTAAACATGACTTCTGGGTAGAGCTCACACAACAGCAAAGGATCAAAACCCTAGGCACTTCTAGAAAAGTCCTCAACCCTGTTACGTATTTGATAAGAGCTACACTGCCCTGTTGTGACCCCATTCTCTCCTCATAGTGTGGTCAAGGCATTACTTGCACCAGAACCACTTTGGGAACGTGGTAAGAACTGGAATTGGGACCTAGAATTAGGATCGGGACTTGGAAAGAATTGAAATTAGTAGGTTATCATCCACCATATAATGAAGCACCCAGAGCAATCCCGGTAATTCTTTAGTCCACTCAAGTTTGAGAATTACTATAGTCTCTTTTTCTTATATAGATAGTACTTCTAGTAGTATATTTGATGATTACAGTTGCAATTATTATCTCTCAAGTTTTTCTGATATATAAAAATACAAAGATTTTGGCCTTTTTAATAAGAAAAAAAATCCAGGGGCGCCTGGGTGGCTCAGTGGGTTAAAGCCTCTGCCTTCGGCTCAGGTCATGATTCCAGGGTCCTGGGATCGAGCCCCACATCGGGCTCTTTGCTCTGCATGGGTCCTGCTTCCTCCTCTCTCTCTGCCTGCCTCTCTACTTGTGATCTCTGTCTGTCAGATAAATAAATAAAATCTTAAAAAAAAAAATCCAAATAGGTTATGTTGTTTACTAAGGAATGAATACATATGTATTATTTAATTTACTAAAATCATTAACTTGCTCAAAACCTGCCTTATTTCACCAAAGTGATTTTGTTAGTCATATATGGTCAAATTGTTCTAAAAAAAAAGAATACAATATTTGAAATTACATATCTAAAATTTAGGTTGTAATTCTAAAGTGAATATTTTGTTTATGATGTTTATCCAAAACTATATGAAGTACTATAGATGGGGAGGAATTTATACTGTATGTGGTTAAGTAAAAGCAATTTTTTTAATTTAAGCTTTATTTAAACATATAATGTAACCCCACCACCCTCTCCCAACCCCTCAAAACTATTCCACTTCATACTAACTTTTATAAAAATTGCTGTTTACTATTATTAATTATCATGCTCCAGGTGCCATATTAGGAAAATTAACAGCCCAGAAGTCAGGCACTAACTGGTTACAAAATCCAAAGGTTAAAAAAAAAAAAAATCACGTTCAATTACTTTACCCATGACTAATATTTTGCACAAGATTAAATACTAAATTCTATTCTGAACTGAAATAATGAAGCATAAGGAATTCCTGATGGGGTTATTTTCATTAATATTTGACATTTGGAAATGTATAATATAATAAAATCTATGCATGAATTCTTTCAAAAATGTGAACTTTCAGACAAAGAAATAGAATTTTAGGTTACGAAGAAACAAAAAGAATTTTTACAATTATTTCTACATTTCTTCTCTCCTATTAAAATAATATAAGGAGAAGCTCTACACCATATAAGGTTTTAAAGATAGAGCTATCAAGGATATATGAAAATAGATGCTTTAAATTATTCTTAATTTTTGTAATTTGTCTTATTTATTGAATCTGATTGCTTAGTTACTTACATTTAAACATAATGTAGAGAAATAGTTATCCAAATACCGAATTTCCCCCTATATTTTTTCTGAAGGCATAAAAATAAGATACTCTTTATACTTAAAAGTTTTACTGCTTGAACTTGAGGAATTCTTTTATTTTAATGTAGTTGGCAATTGCAAGCAAAGTTGAAAATCAGCAACAGACTTGAAAATATATAGAGAGATGAATGATAGAATCCATTCATTAGAAATTATTAACTCTTCCAGACAGTCATATTTATTACATATTTGTTCCTACCCTTCTGGTCTTGACTCTCACTGCTCTAACATTATTTTTATTTTTATTTTTTTTTAAATGTTTTACTTTAATTCCATTTAGTTAACATACAGTGTGATACTAGTTTCAAGTGTATGATATAGTGATTCAATAATTCCATACATTACCTGGTGCTCACTATGACAAGTGCCTTCCATAATCCCCATCACCTATTTAAAATGCTCTAACATTTTATAGTCTCACTCATTGCTTGGATTTTCAGATCCAGCATTTTGGCACTTAGCAGGATATTTTCCATAATCATCCATAAGTATCATAATGTTGACAACAATACCTCAATATCAATTTCATAATCATTTATACCCTTTCATATATTTACTTAATAATCACTTAATTATTATTCAAAACAACTGTTCAGACTTTAAGAGATATAAAGATTGTGAAGCACAATTCCTGCCCTTAGAGGAACTTACATACTAGAAAAAGGAAATGGATTTTAGAAATTACCTCAATATAAGGTAGTTTACTGTAATACTGCATTAAGACCCATAATTGAAGAATCTTTTAATTTTATTTAGGGTTAGTGTAAAAGTATTATCTTGAAAAGAAAGTAATGTCCTTTAATATCACAAAATGCAGAATTGACCTATTTACAAATTTAAAAGATTTAAATTTTACAAAATGTCTCTTTTGACATAAAAGAATGAAAATGTGTCATGAATCAATCTGCAAATCACATTGAACATTTCAAAACCATATATGCAATGTGAACTCTTTTATGAATGCACATACAAACTCATATAATTCAAGATAAATATTAACAAGACTTATTTCTGAGGGGAAGGCTGTGGTATATTATAATTTTATTCTGATATTTTCCATTTTTTAAATGTTTTACAATGCATATATATTACTTTTATAAGAAAATTCCCTTAAATATTTTTATCACATATGGTTCTATTCATGCCTAACCAGTCTGGCTCCAACCAAATTTTTATCACTAGGAGAAAGCAGTTTCAAAATAATTCTCTACCAGGATTAAAAATGGTTCACGTTCAGAGAGTAAACAAAGTAGAACTATAAAACAATATTAGCGACCTTTTATGAAGAGTGCACATCTAAATCCGTTATCTCTCAGAGTATCTTTGTCCTTTGAAGGGTTGGGACAGAAAATCCTTTAGTAATGGAAGCAGATGGCATCTAGCACTAAACCTAGATGTTTAGCTAGATGTATCAGAACAGTCCTCACTCCTCAACCTGGTTAAGTTGTTTCAGTTTCTTAACCCGAAAAACTGGAGATACTAATCCCTAATTCCTAGAAAGAAAATCTGAAGCCTGTATATCAAAATAGGTCATGGCACTCAGCACTCACTGTAGGCATAGCAGGGATTATAACAATGAGGATGATAATTACAATAAAGACTATCTAAACGTAGCTAGTTCCTAATATGTGCCAATGAATGTTTTGGTGTTTACAATAATTAACTTCTTTTAACCTCATAACAACCCTGTGAGCACGTGCTCTTCCTATCCCATTTTGCACTTGTGGTACCTGAGGCATGAGAAAGTAGATATTTTGCTGAAGCTCACAGATCTATACTGTGATAGCAACAACAGCCGGTAGCATTAATGATAAGGATTATTAAACAGGTAAAAACACCAAATGTGAACAAACAATAATGGGACTTCCTTTTTTATTTCACTATAAAAAACAACAGTGAATTCCAGAGAGATGTTCCAATAATGAACAAGGGTATATCTTGCCAAAGATAACCACCTAAGGGTAACATTGATATGCTGTTTATATTTTATAAAAGTTTATTTCCTCATGGTTATAATCCAGTGTTTTAACTAGACTGATGGTGTGTGAAGTCTGATAGATATGACCTGATCTGTGACATTCATGCTACTCTTTGTCCTTGTGGTGTCCACGTGTTTAAAAATCTGCATTCATTTCCTATTGCTGCCATATAAAATCACCATAAACTTGTGGCATAAAGGAACACAAATTTATTATCTGACAGTTTTAAAGGTTAGAAGTCTGAAAAGGGTCCCAGTGAGCTAAAATCAAGATGTTGGCAAGGCTATGTTCCTCTGGAGGCATTAGGAAAGAATCTATTTACTTGCATTTTCTAGAAGTCATCCACAGCCCGTGGCTCATGGCCCCATTCCATCTTCAAGCCAGCAAAATCGGGCTGAGTCCTTCTCATGCTGCCATGTCTCTGGTTCCCCTCTCCTGCCTCTCTCTTTGTCTTATAAGGACCTTTGTGATTACATTGGGTCCAGCTGGATAATCCATGATCATCTTTCCATCTCAAGGCAAACTGATGTAGCAATCTTAATTCCATCTGTAACCTTAATTCTCTTTGCCATGTAGCCTAACGTATTCACAGCTCCAGGGATTAAGATGTAGACACTTTAGGGGAGCTATTATTCTGTCTATCAAACATCTGAACACTACTTTCAGCTCTAGTTCCTTTTCTGCCTTTCCTAAAGCCTTCTGAAGTAGAACAGATGGATGTGCAAGTATTCTTTCTGCCTTCTTCACAGAGTGTTTGCAGGATGACCCTGATTAAATAGTTTAAATGATCATTGTTTAGATTTCTCACTGAGTCAAAGTAAATGATATATTAGAAGAATTTTCTAAAAGTCAATTAGTAGGGTTTGAAAATTCCTTTGAGGTTGCAAAGCTTAGGCAGATACAAATTATTAGCCTTCCACTTTTAGAGTACTCTTCATTGCAGCCATTTTGCAATATATTTTAATCACATCTTCGTTACAGCCTTGATGATTTTAAATATCCAATGGCCTTTATTAAGGACATTGCTTTTCTAGCATTATGTTATAGATATTTCAGTTCCTGTTATTTCATTAACCTTTAAGGACCCTCAAAGCAGCAAAACTTTCTAAAAGTTTACAATTATTAGAAACTGTGGTTGCTTATTCTATTCCTTGCAAAGAATGTTTCAATGTTGGCCTATTAATGGGTAACAATATCATCTTTTATGTTACTTATTTTCTATTAAAATGACTTTCTATATACATGACTACTTCATTGACTATAAAAATGGAAATATCCACATGGGAGGAATGCTTTTCTAATGTGAGTGTACACATGTGTTTTTGTGAGAATAAAATGAGTTTATTTCAGAGAGTTATAAAGTGGCTAGGAGGTCAGGCTTTAGAGTCAGACTGTCTTGGAACCCTAATTCAGCCAGCTTCAAGCAAATAATTAACCTCTCTGAGCTTGGATTCCCCACTTATAATGTACAGATAATATCACCTATGAAATCTGTTGCTGTGAGAATTAAATGAGATAACCTAGGTAGAGAATTTATCATCATTCCTGACACCTGTAAGTGCTAAATAAAACTTCATTTCAACCTTCTCTAAGGTGAAATTGGCCTTTGGAGGACAACATTTGCCAGTGGGTGGGATGCCAACTCCCAGAGACATAGTGACAGGGAATCAGAGAAAGTCATTCCCTTCACAATACTTCTTCAACTTTGATTTGGTAAAGGATAGTGTCTTAGATTGAAGCTCTTGTGACTTCATGAACTCTAACACTATCAAACAGAGGTTGATCTATGTGCCTAGAACTTTCCTTACCTATAATTTTTTCAACATTATTTTATTTTCAATCTGTTGATTTGTATGGCCATCTTCTCTTTAGGGCAAGTGGTAATGATTTTTCATTTATGGTAGTAATGTAAATGTTCCTTTAAAATACGTTTAAATTAAAACAAACAAACAAAAAAGTCAAAGAATTTTTTTCTTAAACAAGAGGGTACAATAACCAAAAATTTGAGGAAGGTTTTGTGAGAATGACTGAAATTTGCAAAATGCTGTCCCAGGGGACTATACTCATGACTGCATTCTGAAATGAGTAGTGACTTTCTGGAACAGAAGTTATGCATCAAGAGTCACCCCCAGTAGTCACAGTAAACACTCTTAGCTGTAGCTCAACCTGCTAACTAGTTCTCATAACTAAATTATTCAGATCTCAGCAGTGAAGGTTTTTGAGTCATCTAATGTTCAATCAGAATGTAGATAAAAAGAAATAGTTCCATTCGGCTTTTCCCAACCTTATTTCACTTAAATACAGTCTCCGAGGTCTAAAGCCACCTTTTTATGTATTTCTTGAACCTAGCACAGATCAAAAATAAACGTTTGAACAGTGAATGAATAAAGGATAATTACTCCTGCATAGACAATAGAGGCATTAGTCCACTCTTTCTTGATGGATATCCTCAATCCCAAATGTCTAGAGAAAGCAGTGGTTTTCTCTTAAAATAAGAGATATTAATTGAATTAGTATTATGAGCCAATCATTCTCATGAATAATTAATGTGATCATCAATATACATAATGTTTCCTGGGCATCAGAGAGTCATATCATTCATTAGTGATAGAGCCACTACTTGATCCTTTGTGTGTTGGTTTTTTGTTTTTGTTTTTTTTAGATTTTTATTTTTTGGAGAGACAAGAGTACGAGCAGGGGGGAGGTGCAGAAGGAGAGGGAGAAGCAGACTCCCTGCTGAGCAGGGAGCCTAATGTGGGGCTAGATCCCAGGACCCCAAGATCAGACTTGAGCCCAAGGCAGGCGGTCAACTGACTGAGCACCCGGGCACCCAATCCTGTGCTTTTTAAATTATTATTATTATTTTTATTTTTTATCATTTTTATTTTTTTTAAGATTTTTATTTATTTATTTGACAGTGAGAGACAACGAGAGAGGGAACACAAGCAGGGGGAGTGGGAGAGAGAGAAGCAGGCTTCCCGAGGAGCAGGCAGCCCGATGAGGGACTTGATCCCAGGACCCAGGGGTCATGATCTGAGCCGAAGGCAGATGCTTAACGACTGTGTCACCCAGGCGCCCCTCCTGTGCTTTTTTTACTTCAAATCCAGCACAGTGAAAAGGTATTTCCTATATCATTAAAAACTATTCAGTCTTTCTTTAGGTTAGTAATGGTTTTGTATGGAGGATGATCTTTATCCAATAAATCATTGTGGATTTTCTTTTCTTTTTAAACACTGTGCAATAGATTTATATGAAGAGAGAGCAAAATTGAGATATTTATGAATGAAAGGATGCCAAACTGCCATACAAATGTAACTTTAAAGTGCATAAACAAATATTACATATATTAACATTACAAGGCTGAACAAATAAAATTGTTAAAAGTAAACATAGAAAAATAAAAACTACAACGATATATACCATGTCTTTTCCTATTTTTTTAGCCACTGTACAATTTTCAATTATGTGGATGTATTATTCTAGAAAAAAGAATAATAAAACAAAAATATTTCATCTTCTAGACACACAAGAAGGGTATTAAATTTCATTTGCTTTTAGACACTGATCAGATTTTTTCTATTTGCCCCAGAAGATATTTTAAAAATAAGCTAAATATTCTAAGTTATAGACATTTCAGTAAAAATAAACTAGTTGTTATCAGGTTAAAAGTTAATTTAATATTGGAAAATGCCCTAAAATTATCTTTATGTAAAAAGTTTTGTGAATTTTTAATATTTTTTTTTCATAATTAAAGAAAGCCCTTCTGCAAACCAATTTGAAAAGGAAAGTTGAAACCAGGGTTGTTATCTAGAGCTAGATTTATACCTCAGAAGTGGGGCATTCAGAAATGGCTACAACTTCATTTAACCTTTCCATACACTTAATTTGGTGACTTTACTGTCACTCTTGTGCTACCAGCAAATCAGCAAGCATCTATTCATGTGCCTACTTCTGCTAAGCAGATGCCAGATGCTACTCCCTCCTTTCAAGAGCATCTAATCTATGTGAGTAATAAAAGCCATTGTCTTATTAGTGTTGCTTATATGCACTGTTTGTCAATCTCCAAGACATAAAATTCTCAGCTTAAAGTATTTGCATTTATATCAGTTGTTATTGTTTCCAACAGGAAAATATTTCAGCAGTAATTTACTTGGGTGACTCCTAATAACCTATGCTGGCTTCAAAGGTGTTTTTCACTTACTAACAACTTAATCTTGATTTTAACTTTGGAATGTTCTGATGAATAAAAGCCCAATATTTGAACAACGTGAGGTCACTTACACAGCTTACATGATTATTGACTTATTGGCTGGTTTATGTAGTCTGACATGTGAAAATATCTGTAAAATCAGTTGCTCGGTTGAGACACATACATACTATTGAAATACTGACTGCATAAGCACACACACTCCAAAATACTCTTATATTTAGAATACAGTATGCATGTTCCAAGTTTTTTTTTTTAAGGTTTTACTTATTTATTTGAGAGAGAGAGAGTGCCCGAGTGTGGCAGGGGCAGAGAGAGAAGCAGAATCTTCAATGAGCAGGGAACCCGAAGGAGGGCTTGATCCCAGGACCTCGGGATCATGACCTGAGCTAAAGGCAGACACTTAACTGACTGAGCCATCCAGGTGCCCCACACATATCCAGTTTTATTGCATTCATACAACTTTACTTTTCTTAACAGATGATCCCCTTCTAATTTTCCTCCCATTTTCTCTGGCACATCTCACAATCAAAGTCCTCATTTGAATAGTTAGAATTAATCACAAGGGAATTAAAGAAATAGCCAAATCTTGTGTGCCCCACACAGCCTGTCAATGTCATTTTCCCTACTTTATACCTTCTTCTGTTCCTATTCCTAATATAGATATAGCCCTTATATAGCCCATCTCCCTCTCACTCAAAAGGTGGCCAGAGCACTGAGGAAAACATGGCTAAAAGCAGTGTAACCGATCTCTGGTTTGAAAGAACCATCCTCTCAAGAACTATTTGCCATTTAACAGGGATAAAAACTTGGTGCAAAAAAAAATCCTTTTTCTCTACCAGTGTTAAGATGACAATCATTCCATGATTAAATACATTTGTGAAACAATGGACTAGAGAAAACTGAAGATACATTGTTAGTTGCAGAATTTCTCAGACCACTGGAATGTCCCAGTATGCACATTCAAAACTGATTCTATAGAACAATTTTTCCAAGGAACATATATGCTACATAATACCGTTCATGCAGCACAGTACTAAAGCAAGCAAGCCCTAGAACTATGAGCTCAGGTTTTCAGGTTTTGGCTACCAGATAAAAGAAGTTATGAGTCAGCCTTCATAATGTCCCATGAGTCCACCCATTTGACTCACCTAGAAACAGACATGACAACTATCAATCACAAAGCACCTACTTTGCTGCAAGTCTTATCAAATGCTCTTTCCTCTTTTCATCATGAGGTACAAAGAGGTCTTGTACAGAATTACCTAAAGAATGAGAAGCCTAGATTTTTATACGTACCAGATGAGAAAATTATTCTAAGGAGTCATAAAGTAATAAAATATTTGAAAATAATATAATAAAATATGAACATACTTTTTAAATGAATCTTCTGTATTTTTTCTAAGGAGAAGCAAGAAATGAAGTATGTGTTAATTGGTAACTTCTCAGCAGACTGGTCCTCACAAAAGAATAGAAAAGCTCTCTCTTTCTTTCCATAATTATTAGTGTTTTCTAATTACTCATAGGTTACTCAGAACTATTTGCTTAGGTGGACATATCTATTATTCTTCTGACCCTCAAAGATCTAGGTGAGACATTGTATAGACTTACACTCTTTTGGGAACAAATTGCTCAGACACAATTCAAGCAATTCTGAAAATATCACTAAAGCTTTACCTATACAACTATATCAACTTATTTTTACCTATATTAGGATATTAGAAATGCCTTCATCAAAAAAATTAAAGGACTCTGAATCAACTCTACTATGACCCAGTTTCAGTATGTGTTGTTTTCTTCTTTGGGGGGAGTGACAGAAGGGATGGAAGATAATATACAGATAATATATAAATCTTCAAGAATAAAGAAATGAAAAAAATCACATTTTTATTTTAAAATAATATTATATAAAAACAGAATTCTCAAAATGGGAGAAGTGTTCTTTACCCATTAGCTATTTTCCCTGAAGACAATATACAATCTCACATATAAAATCATATAATTTTTTTTTCATAGCAGATCATAGGTTTCAACAAGTTCAATCTGTAGGGAATACCCAGAGAAGCACATTTGAGATATTCCTGTGTTTAATATAGCAATCAGAAAAATTGAACAGGACAACTGAAATAACATTTATATGAAGCTCTCCATCTTGAAATTCATAAGTATGTGACACCAGAACTGCTAAGAAAGAGCCGTGTAAACACATTCCTTCTAATAAAACTGAAATTTGAATACTACCTCATGCTGAAAAGTAATAACATTTGCCATTTGCTAAGCACCTGCTCTGAATGCTCCAGGCACTTTACAAACAGAATTACATTTAATTATATCAAAAATAGGTGTGCTCCCTAGTTCAGATACAAAGAAATTGGATTTTAGAGGAGTAATTAGCTCAAAGTCACAGAATAAGTGACAGTTCCCATGTTTGAATTGATATAGCTAGATAGGGATATTGTATAGACAATCAATCAACACAGGTGGGCACATTTAGTTGTCTTTAAAATAATATTTATCAATGTTAAATTGGAAAAATGTTAGGAAAACAGGTGAGAGATTAGATTAGTTTGA